>WJQU01002424.1:0-15109 GCA_029228625.1 Pseudolycoriella hygida | reverse complement strand
CAAAATGTTACAATACGTTGAGGGAAACGTTGGAACTAAACGTCTCAGATGTCAGCTGAGAAGGTCGGTAGTTTCTGAGGGCCAGATAATCGTACATTTAGGGTACAAGTGCAAAAGATTTTTCACGAATATCAGAGTTTTCTTTTGGGTGCAAAGGGATTTTCTATGTTTATCTGCCCGTCCTTGGTCGGATCGGTTGTGATAAACGATGAGTTGTTGTTCTTTATTTTTGTATAAAAAACGGCTTATATCTTATGCACATCTTGTAAGAAATATGCAATATACATATTTATGTGATGAAAAAAGAAATATAACAAAAAATAAAAAGAAATTTCATAATAATTAAAGCGAAAACTGTTAAGAAGAAGAGACCAGCTGCACTCTTCAAGTGAGGTATGAAACTATACTTACAAAACTTGAATGAAAGAAAGTTCGATGTAATTTACTGCTCACCGTGACTACATCCGTCACAGACCTATAACTAAGCACTTCACTTCACCCGCCTCATATTTCAGAACGAAAATCATGAAAATCTTTCATCAATATCTCCAAAAATCATAAGCAATAGCACCGTCCAATAGTTTCCATTTGGTTCGTACTGAGCATCGAAAACATGCTCATCCCTTCCCCAAGATAAGCTCAACGACAGAAATACTCGAGACACAATCTTCTAATCAAGGAACGCATTGTAGCTGGTAACTAGCGAAGAACGAATCGTGAGCACGGGCTAGAATCGTTTTTGGATCGTTAACACTAAGACTCCTATGCGAGGTGCCCAAACACAGTTCATTGTACAGGTAGGGTGGACTCTTCGATAAAATAAGCCTGCACGATCGTAACCAAAGGTCCTTCCGGCGTTTGGGGCCGTTCACAAATGACGTCACGCTTGCTATAAAAAATGAGTATCCATAAAAAGGTCATAACTCGTTCAGTACAACAAATTTCGTTTATAGGACTCTGGCCAACCCCCAAAAAGGGGGTGTGTTTGGGGGGTAGCCGGAGTACTATAAGCAAAATGTCTGACCAGATTGGAGTAATGAACTTTGTGGATTTTATAGCAAGCGTGACGTCATTTATGAACTGCACCTATCCCAAAAGTATATCCAATGCACGCCTTCTGTAACGTGTTCCGTGAGATCGCATCCAGACCGTTAGAATAGACAACACCGTAGTAAGTGAAATGTGGTACAAGTTACAAGTGGAAAGTAGAACAACTTAACCCGTGGCTCACAGCAGTCTTAAAAAATCTGTAGTTCGGAAAGGGTTCTCGATATTATCTTTTTTTCTACTAAATAATATTTTTTGGATGATGAAACACATTTGTAATGTAAAGAAAAATCTATTCGAAATTTGCATTATATTCGACGACCTTGAAGAAATCACCTTGTTGTTAACTGCATAAAGGCGTCGATTTATGCGTCCAAAAGGTAATTGAAAATTAGTGAAACCTCACTTATTCCATTTCTTTGAATGTAAAAAGTGTTTGTCGATTTCGAAACAATTTCATAAGAGATAGAGTTACCCTAGTAACGAAATTGATTTTTTATGTTTAGCAACAACCTTCGAAATGGTAAATCTGTAAAATTCAATTAAAAAACAAAATTCACCATAAAACATTAACACTTAAAACAATTAATTCAACCTTAAATCTGTAATTAATTACATTTGAAGCCATAGAAAAAAAAAATGTCATTGAATAGAGAAGTTTTCCAAATAATTTTTATAGACCCAACCAAGCAATTAAATGAAATTAATTATAAAAAGGTTGGTGTTTTTTAGACACATCCAATTCTTCATACCTGAATGGAGACGTAACAAGACACAAGCAACAACATTTCAACTTAAAAAAAAATGTCTAAATTTAACACACTGTTCGTCCGCCATGGTTAAAAGCCGATTTTATTAACCTTCAGATTGTATGCGTGACGATAAACGTGCACCAGCGATACGTAAGTAAAAATCGTAAAAAATTCATCATGCTAACGTTTCACTACTATTTCGATGATAAAAAATATTTTAATCTCCGAAAAGAGACTATTCTCTATTCAATCTACAAGACATCATCCGATCTAATGTAGAAAAAAAAACCTTTTCAATTTCAATTTAATTTTTCTCAATTAAGTCATCTTTTAGTCCCTCCACTGCTTGTAACATACAAAAACACCTTGTATACATATTGGAAGTCGTTATGCCTAACATCAATTTTGTTATGGTTTTGCCATCGTCCAATTACATCATATTATTACATTTTAATGATTTTGGTTTTGTTGTTTTCGTTCTACTGTAAGTTAAAATGTAAAAGACTGGTATTTTAACAAGAAATTGAGTAAAAAATATTCATTTCATTCGTTCTTTTTTTATCGTATTGAGACAACATGGCTCTGGTTGAATAGATAGCTTTAATTGCTGATGGGACTTCACATTACTGAATTTTCTTGTCAACTTGTTTTTGATTGAAACGGTATGGAATGGCTGTTCCGATTAATGTCGTTTAATGTTTAGGATTGCCAGACGGAGTACATTGAAGAATGTTTTCCACATTTTCACGGAAAGGAATGTCGTGTAGTGAATCAATTTTTACTCTTTGATGGCAGAGACGACATGCAACGTTGATTACATAACGATTCGATTGAACGAATGAATTTACTCACGCGAGGTGAATCACACTTAAGACAGACCACTGAGCAAACTTACGAGACAAGGTTACGTGGTTACGCTAAAGTCTATTCTCTGTTCAAAGTTGTAGACTCTGAGCTAAGTAGATAGTTAAATGAATTAAAAAGAAGAAATTAAAAAAATATGACAGAGACCGAATCCTTAGATTGTGCAACTTTTCATTTTACCAGCTGGTCTATAAATACATAGAAAATGAGCTACGTCATCCTGACAGTGATCACTCTTCGCCGTTGACCTTTTTAAATCAGTTTGATGTTCGACGCACTTTAGCAATAATCATGTAAGCCACTAAATTTGCTGTCACGTTCTTTCGCTCAAATGCCAAATTTAAAGATGAGATAGCAAATGTATGTGGCTTACAACCTCATTGCGAAAGTCTGCTCGTTTGATGTGCTGTGTGAGGGTAAACAAGACACATTTATGTTACACTAACGCCATCTACCTTCGATTATTGTCATGAATTTTATTTTTAGTTTTGGCGGGGCTCTTCAAAACGAATGAGCACATTCAGTTCGTGTCAGTCTTAAACCTTCAAACATTTTTTTAACTGCGAAATTATTTCTTCTGCATAGAAAAGGGTTTCAGCGCTACAAATTTTACGTGCAAAATAATTGATTCGTGCCATGTTGTATAATAACTATTGTTGAACTGAATGAAGTCAGATTATGAAAACAAAAAGGGGAAACCTTGTGACTTACGGAATGATTACAAAATAATTCAATCAAATTCAAATATCGTCAATTCATTTCCGTCACAGGCTCGTAGCCAGTAAAAATTGGCAGGGGGCAGTGCACCCAGACCAAGTAACGAAACTCGTATGAACAAATCTCCAAACGGGAAGGGGTGCACTGCTACCTTTGTGTAATAAATCTAGTACTGTCAAACATTTTTGACATAAGTTCTAAAGTTTCGATAAAATTACTTTATATTAACTAAAGATTATAGTAAAATGTAAAAAAAAAATTGAATTTTTGAAAAGTTCTTGATCCAACTAACTTATCTTGGCGATAGGATACAAAGATACCAAAGATACAAAGGATAGGATACAAAGACTACAGAAAGAGGTAAAAACGGACGTCTAATCTATTAATTTGCGTAGTAGGTGGGCAAATATGAGGGACGAAAAAATTTTCTCTACTTCGAAAAATATTTAAAAATTAAAGTGTTTTGGGTTTAAAATCGTTATTTTTTGTGTTTTTATCGTGTTCATCCCATCACTGCGTTTGAAAACGTTAGCACAAAAATATTATATATTTTACTACACAAAATCAATCGCTAAAGATGGGTGGAGGTGGCATCCAATCACAAACAACCAAGAAAAGTTTGGAAAGCCGTGCAGGTTGAGGACGCAGGGGAAAAACATAAACTTGCTGAAGTTCAACGTGAAATTTCGGATATACGCGAACGGGAGGAATCGAAGCGAATTTGGCAGATTACACGCATTATTATTGTTGCCCCGGATGATAACAAAACAAACTGGAGTGGATGTACAAATCTTCTGGCGAATTATTGAATCGAAAAGAATATTGGTTGGGTCGTTCGGTGGATTAGAATTCCAAGCTGGCTGAAGCTGAAGAGAAACAGGGGCATTGGTCGCGGTTCAAGTGTATCAAAATAATTTATCATTGCTGGCTTGATGAGCAAAAAGGGAGTATCTCGTTTTGATATGATCAGCATTGCAACAACGAAATACTCACGTTGAAGCTCTACTGGTCTCAGTGCACAGGCATCAAATTGTATGATGTCAAGTCAAGTCAAGTCATTTTTGACGTTTAATCTATATGGAAATCTGTCAACAGGAGTGGGATTGTTGGCTTTCAAGTGTCTCATTTTTTTAAAACTTTCCTATAATCTTTAGTTAGAATAAATTGTAGCGAAATTTATGTCAAAAATGTTTCAACAGTACAAACACAACGATATACACAGAAAAATCTCATGTTTACCGCATTGTATCGAGACCAATTATGAAAAATGTCCCCTTCATAATTGGAGCAAACATAACATGATTGAAGTAACCATGGTTTAATCCAATTATGAAGGGGAAATTTTCCATAATTTGCCCTAATATAATTGTGGTAAACATGAGATTTTTCTGTGTGTACTGCAGGGCGTCTTTCATATGATCAAATCATTTATGAGCTCTAATTCCAAGGCTATTCTCGAGGAATTTTCGAGAATCGTTCACTTAAAAAAGACCGCAATAATTTATGATAAAATCTTTTTTTGGTTGAATCTAGGCACTGTCGGCCCAAGGGCCATTGAGCTAGGGACGTTTAAGTGGTTTTTTGTCTTTTGTACATAACTCGAGCAAATTTTTTCCGATTTTCACAGGTGTTTTTTTGTTTGAGGGGTCTGATCATGCTTGACAATTATGGAAGATTTTTTTTTTAATTTTGAGCTTTTGGACTCAGCCAGGGCCTTAAAACTGAATCTCTACTAGGACCAACGTGTTTTTTTCTACATAAATCGGGTAAATCTTATCGGATTTTCACAAAAAAATTTCACTGAATTGAATTTGGGCAAAATCATTCGAAAACTTTCGAAGTTACGGTCGAAAAAATGGTCAAAAACGTGGTTTTTTGAAGGTTGGTGGAACCTTTTAACTTATATCTCTGCAGTGTCGTAAAAAAAAGAGGCAATTTTTTTTGGGCATGCCTCTCCTAAGTGCTCTAGGTCGACTCTAAATTCTGGGTTTGGAGAGGTTTTTAGCGCCGTTGCTTCGTACGAGTTTTTCAATATTGTCCTTTCGGTAATTTCCGGTCCAATTTAATGAGATCCGAGTGGTTCCTACGCTACATTTCCTAATGGAACTACCCATATACTTAAGGCTATATTTACTTAGATACGTTCGAGTCTTTTTGTAAGATCTTTTCTGATTGCCACATCCATTCTGACGCATACGGGTCCCTTGCATATGTTTTTATTTAAGTACAACGGGTGTAAGACACAAGGGAAGGCCTTGATCGTCAAATATCTCTCAACCATGGTCTAGCCATTCAAGATAGGAAGTGAGCTTAGGAAGTACTAATGCTTTTCTTTTAACATTTGGGGAATTGGGGATTGGGAAGGAAAATAATGAACAGGAAAGCGATTCCACAGAAAAAAATGTTCCTCTACTGAGCTTCAGAATCTTGCAGTGACAACACGGGGATCAGCTTATACCAATATAATATGAAAATGTAACAAATTCGGGAAAAATTATGTTCGCACGAGATGACTAAATTGACCTCGAACTCCTGAACTCAAAACGAGTGTAAAAACTAACGAAAACCTTAAAAGTGCAAACCTACGTACTGATGCTGCATATTTCGTCATGATAATTTAATTTTTTAAAATCTAGGAATTCATCGTTTTCACGCGGTCTGAGATCTTCACATTAGCATGGGTACGACGTCAAATAGGGATAATAGAAACACCACAATTTAAAAAAATGTAGCTCTTTCGCTGCAATCTCAAAATCTGGAAATGTGAACGTGCTAGTCCTTCAATTAATTATTCTTTTTGTTATATAGTAAGTTTATTGGGAGAACTATTAACCAGCGATGGTATTAGCAGTGAAATAAGGACAAAAACTGATAGTTTAAGTATAATGGTCGATCGCTTGAAAGATCTGAATTCGCATCAAGCAATTTTCCTTTTACGTAATTCACTCTCGATTCCGAAGTTCAATTTTCTGCTTCGTTCAACGCCGTGTCAGCTTTCGATGGACCAACTTCGTGAATATAACAGTACACTTCATTCAGCAGTGGTGCGTATTCTGAATTGCAGAACATTGTCCGTAAACTTTGTAGGCATCGGTCTCCTTTGTTACTCTAGTTTCTTGGGATCGATACGCTCTGTTTCGGATTTACTGAACGCTATCCTACCCCCATACGATAGCAACTCGGAATATTCACTGGTCACAGAAGCAACCGGTATGTGGCAATCCATTTCGCAAAGTGATCCTCCCATCTTCCCAGCGTCTAAATTTCAAAAGAACTGTTTCATATCATACTAAGATCTAGTAGCAAAAGCCAGTACTGACATCGCTAAAGCAAGAATTCTAGCGAGTGGTTTCCCAAATTCTGTCAACGCCTTTATGACATCTACATTAGGAACACTATTAGCTGAACAATCATTTAGAATCGCGATGGTCTTTTGCCTCGGAGCAGCTACATGCCCCCCAAACACGTGTGTATACGGGGAAACTTTTGACTCGGACTACATGGCTTAGCTTGCAAACAAAGTGCTGGAAGGAAGGCTAGGCACGAGATCATTAGCGACCTTTGACATCATGTGACGTGCCTTCGATCAGAGAGCCATCAGGCTGTAACAGAAATGACGTTTAAAAGCCAGACGGTCTGACTATCATACCGTGGAAACGCGACAAGCCGTTTCTTTGGGATTTCAAATGTGGCGACACGGTGGACATTTAAAATCCACGTGCTAATGGGCTGGTGGTGTAGCGAAATGCAGAGAACCCGTAAAAGTTACAAAATATGCTTCGTTGGAGGATCGCTTTTATTTCGTTCCAATATCCATCGAGACCCTAGGCACATGGCGCGACCAAGGAAGAAAATTCATAGACAAGATAGGAAAAAAAGTTGGCCGAAAAAACAGGTCGTTCAAAGTCATTCTTGATCCAGATGATCAGCATATCGCTACAACGAGGTAACGCAGCCTCCATACTTGGGACGATTGCAATAAGACTCGTCTAGAGAAGCTTTCTTTGAAATCGGATGCGCCGGAGTATAATCACATTATGAACCTTTACAATAGCTATTCTTCTGACATGTGTCCTATAGCCCTAGACCTAGGACAGACCTACTTTTGATCCCAACAAATTCAAATAATGTCAATTGTTGCACTAGACCGCCAATATTATATGATAAACTATTAAAGCACAAATTCGATAGCACTCAAGCGTATTTAAAACGAAAGTCTTTTCTGCGGTACTGATAATCTCACCTTTATGGTTTCTACACCAAAATTAAAGGACACAATAATTCCTCTTAGTAGACAACAAACTAAATCTACTTACCACGATCCTCATTTGAATCTTCACTGGGTGGTCCTGGCATTGTTCGATTATTTGGTAATTGATGTGGTCCTCCTATTCCATTCAGTCCATTCAAGCCAGCCAATCCTGGTGGTCCTCCAGGTGCTGGACCGAAACGTGGACGCGTTAAAAACGGACTTCCAAAAACACCAGGCACACCGAATTGTAGGAATGGTGCCCATGGTGGTACACGATTTCTTGGTGCTAAATGTGCGGCCGCAGCAGCGTACAATTGCAGAGCCGGTTGCAAGCCGGCATTGGAAAAATTCGGTAGGCCCTGGTGTTCCAGCACCATTTTAAGGCCGTTCATATATTGTTCAATAGTTTATTGTTTATAAGTTGAGGGTTTGGTTAGAATAACTTGTGATTCGTCTAGAAATTATTACTCATTTGAGACCAAAGGCAAGAATTGTTTTCCGGCATCACTATTCGTTTCCATTGAGTCACTATTTGCCGACGGTCTGTTTACTTTGTTTATTATGCTCACATGCAATCAATTAACACTCTTGCACCTGCCTTTGTTATACATACACTTCGAATTTTGTTATTGTTTCACTAACAAACTATCCATAGAATCGTAAGAAAATCTGGAATTTACCATATTGGTAACAGTGGTAAATTGGTGAAAAATTCGTGGTAGAAAATACCTAATGCTCAATCCAATACGCCTCGTAAATTGATTTTTTTATTTCGGTAACCGAAAACACTGGTTGAGTTAAATTGAAAATCTATACCCTCAACCACCACACAAATCACAAATTATGGCTTTGCAATGTTCAAAGCCAGTACACGCTACTTTCATAAAACGATATTGCTAAAACCGGCGGATTCTCAACGCGCGAAAACAAAATAAATTCATATTTATACACACCACACAGCAAAGACCGAAAAACGACCAAAAGAAAAATTCACACAAAATAAGCATTCAACGTTCGAAACAGTCACCATATGGTATTAATGATGATACTGATGACGATGATGGTTGACAGTGTTTTGCACAAAATATCATATAGGTGATGACAAAAAGGTAACGTGTGAGAGGGAAAAATGTTATTACACGGGGTATAAATCTTCGGTATGCTTGTTCGATGAATATTCACAAAGAACTGAAATCTCGGAATTGAATTCAACCAGCAAAACATATTGACTCTCGAGTATATTGAATAAACACACTGAAAAAAGCGTGATATGTTTATATCTTCCCCGGGTTTGAGAGTGTGCATAACGAAAAATTGAAAATTTCTATATAATACGAGAAAATGGGAGTGGCCTGTAATTCAATTCAACCAAACGAACCGACGAATATATACACAAAAAAAATCTCTCGCTTCCTAGTGTTCGCTGGTAAAGTTTGGTATCATGAAATGATATGGCTGCCGTTCGTTGTTTCATTGGTTCGACGAACAACCAGCCCAAACGTTGTCTATTGGCTGCAACACTGTAATTACTGATTGAATATCTCGCACTTCTCCCCATCAACTCATACCAGTCATTGTCGCGATATAATGCAATATTGTTATGTATAGTGGGTACACACATATATTTTCATAGACGACGTTTTGGAATTGAATTTAAGTTGGAAGTAAAGTTGTTTGTGATGTTGCCTAAATACGAGAGGTTGGGGGTACATTTGATTTGATATTTTTTTTTCTGTTATTTTATTTTATTATTTATTTGCTATTTCGCTCAGTCACATTCACATTATATTGGATAAACGAATTTATTGGATGGTTAAGTTATGTGTTTCTGTTTCGCTTTTTTGTGTCTGCTTATGAATTTACGTTTTCTCGTTAGTTGATTCCATATTCACCACACCATGATTTTCGTGCAGTGGTCTCATTAGATCTGGAAAGGAATACCTTTATGTACCTAATGCCATGACATGCTTTCCAAACTTTTTGAACTATATATAGAACCTTTTACATAAGATAATGAAAATATATAGAAAATCTGTTTGACTTTTATCTTCCAATTAAGAGATTTTAACGAGGCGGTTTTTTCTGTTATTTCATTTTTCTCTTTCGTTTTTGGTTCAAAGACTTCCTAATTGGTATTAATGTGATATGATTTTGTGATTTTTATTCTTTTTTATATATAAATTGCCTTGTCTCTCTTTAGTCTCTTATCTTTTCTGTTTGCTTCTATGGAATTGTTTTTGTTCGATTGTTTCTTTTTCATTTGTTTTTCTTTAAAATGAAAATTATTATTTTGTAATGTAGACGCGATAGTAACTGCTTTAATTGGATTATTTATGGAGTTTGTTTTGTCGCAATTATAAACGATAATTTTATTTTATTTTATTAAATCCGGTCGTTAGATTCAATCACATTTTTGCGAAACGATGTGATATTTTATTCATTAAGTTGTCTATTTTTACGACGCTGATTTATGAATGTTATCGGTTGTTTTAATAGAATGCTGTCGTCAATTAAATTTTTAATTGTTGTTAAATTGTTAGTACTGAGGTTGGTAGCGTTCTAGATGGTTTTGTATCCTTAGTCGCTCTTCTGGTCCATTTTTCCACTGTCTTTAACACTTCAAACTTTTGGCACATGGCACATGGACGAGGTTGATGAAAATTTATTTTTAGATTTTTACTTCCTAATGCCTTATATTTTATAATTTTGCTTTATATTTATAATTTTCGAAACCCGCAAACCCGATAAGAGCAATTCGTTTTTGGGATTGGGTCGGGTTTTTCGAAGTTTCGGGCATATCGTCTAAGTCGGAAAAACGTAACGAAATGCGAAGAAAAAAAGAAAAGATCAATTTTCAGGATTTGGGTCAGCTATTCCGCCGAGCGATAAAGAACCGTGAAGGGGGGTAAGCCCATACACCCTCCTACAGCACCCATTCTTGGAGTATACCTATAGTAAACTTTAGTCTTACAACTCATAAAGTTAGCTTTAGGAACTTGCTGCTGTGCCGTGTCTGCTTTTCTTTTGATGTCGTTGGTCCATCTTTCCGGTGGACGTCCCATTGGTCGTTTCGTTGGCGTTGCATAATGGTTTTTGTCTATCGATCGTCGGTCACTTTGGTGATATGACAAACCCAATTCCACTCTAGCGACGCTATTCGTGTCATAATATTGGTGTTTGCTGTCGGATCCACTCGTTTGTCACCTAGTTTTTAAGTGAGATTCCTAGCATTGTCCTTTCCACTTTCCATGGCCGTTTGTTATTGTGGTTGTTATATTGGCCGTTTGTTGTTATTGTGAGAGTCTCAGCACCGTTTGTAAGTACTGGCAGCACACATATTTCGAACACTTTCCTCTTTAGACTGTTGTTCATAATTGCTCTTGAAAGTGTAACGCCATTTTTTGGACACCGCCCAACCGAGACCGATCCTTCCTTTTTTTCCTCGGTTTGACTGTTGAGACTGAGTTTCATGACATTACTGAGGTACTTGAACGAATCTACGATTTCGATTTTGATGGACTGCTTCATAGTACATCATCATCATTTCGGTGTGAGGTCTTTGAGCCGCAACCCTAGGACAATGGATGAATCACCCTCCTCCATGCCCTCCTATCCCCTGCCAAGGAGATGGTTTGCCCGTCCAGTGAAAGTCCCCTAACTCCTAAGTCTGACTTGATTGAATCTATAAACCTTCTCCTTGGTCTACTCCTAGGTCGAACTCCCGGGACCTGTGCATCCAAGATTCTCTTTGGCAGCCTGTTATCGCCCATCCTTTTAATGTGCCCAAGCCAGCGCAGATTTGTAATCCTTGCCGTCTCTTCTACTGACGAAGCCCCCAGCTTTTCCCTGATGTCGTCGTTCCTAATATGATTCTCCCACTTCTTTCTAACCTTTTCTATGCTCCTAAGAATTCTCATGACAGAAACTTCCAGGTCATGCACTAGATATCCGCAGTCTACCCAACTTTCCATGCTTATATATCATGGAGAAACAGTTGAAATAATTCCTCAAAACGTAAGACGTTTCGATCACTTCAGTTCTTCGGCCATAACTTCGGGATTTCTGAACTAGTTTTGTTTATTTTCGAGCTGCTCCTCAAGATTTTACAGACTCAGTGTCTAATCAAAAACTGATCTCCACAAAACCATATATTTTTCACTCATCCTACTTTTCCCCTGGTTATACTTTAGTAAAAGTCTGACTATTCCAACTATTTTTCTTTCGTCTAAGGGTTTTTTTCAAACAAATGTAATAACGGTACCGACACAAACATGCTGGACCTTGATCCGATTATTCAGCCACATAGCATCTCTTTACTGTCCGAACAGAAAAAGATCTCCCTTCCCTGCGTTATGGCAATACAATAAGCGAAAAAGAGAAAACAAATATAGGAGAATGACAAATGTCATCATCGGCGATTAACAATTCCAGCTTATATTAATAGTATGTTACTGCATAGACGTATATATAAGCGGTGTATACGCACGCACGAGAAGCGAATCTCCGAGTGTTTGTATAACCGCTCATATACACGACTATTCTTATACGGCCTTAGTCTTAACCAACTTATATACTCTACTAACACGCCGATAGCGAAGAACTTCCCATAAAAACAGTTTACGTATACGGTTGCAAGTGCCTGCATTTTGTCAAGTTTTTGATGCTCCCATAAATGACATCTAAGGCAAAGTGTTTTTGATCTGTTTTGATAAACCAGCTTTTCGTCTCATAAAACTCATTAAAAGTTGTTAATTCGAAATTGAATGATTAAAATATTTGAAAAGTGGAAAAGTTATGGAAGATGTATGAATAAACTGTACAGAAACGAAGTTAAATTAGGAATTGTAACATTTAGAATTTTATGGATATTATCGAGGTGACATTGCACGTATGAAACAAATACAATTTTTGCAAAACGCAATCGAATTTCGATGTAGTTGGCAATGCTTTTATGCGCTGAAAATCCAATGAATTTGTAAACAAACACTAAACAAAACACTAAAAGACAAAAACTAAGTTTTCTGTATACGTGAGAGTGTATTGGTTGTGATGGAAAATATTTTCCCACGCTTGCAACGAAAAGTTGCTTTCCGCGGTATTCCAATTTGAAGTCTTACGGGAAATGAATTGGTGCGAGCGAGAAGAGTATAGTGTATCTCTATTGCTCTATTGGAATATATCTGAATCTAGACGTCCTAGAAGGAAATGGAGTCCTGATTCCGATTCAGGGAGAAAAACTGTACTAAGCTTTTCGATTTTACATCTGCTACACAAAATTTAATATATTTGTTGCTTAGTGTAATATGAACAAAAGAGGGCCGAAATGACTACCCTGAGGAACACCAGAGGTCACGTTAAACGTTCGAGAAGAGCAATTCCCTAGTTAGACGAATTGTGAACGTCCATTCAAATAAGATGCAATCCATGCTAGCAAGTTCGAATGAACACCTATTTTGTTCAACTTGTGCAAAAAAATCGAATGCTTGACTCTATCAAATGCTTTTGGGAAATCGGTGTATATGACATCTAACTGATGCCTGGATTCCATAACTTTAGCAGCGTAGCTGACAAACTCAGTTAAATTTGTCGCTGTAGATCTGTGCTTCTTAAACCCATGTTGCGACTTTGAAATTATTCGATCGAACTTCGTGGATAAAATTTCGGTGACGATGGCTTCAAATAGTTTTCCTATTGTTGGTAGAATAGCTATACCTCTATTGTTTTCAACATTACTTTTAGAACTACTTTTAAAAATTGACGTGGATGTTTTCCATCAGCACAGGCTCTCAGCACAGGCTTTTAACAAAATCGGAGAGATTTTATCTGAAACTTCACCCTGCAATAGGGACTGTCCATAAATGACGTCCAATATTCAGTGTTGCCATACAAATTTCAATCATCGATTGCTCGGAAAGTATACTCTTTTCATATGTCAAATGAATGGTCGACATTAGAGGGGGGGGGGGTATATTGGAGGGGTCGGACATACATTTGACATATCAAAAGTATATACTTTTCGAGCAATAGACGATTGAAATTTGTAGGGTAACACTGAATACTGGACGTCATTTATGGACAGTCCCATAGTGTCTATACTACTCAGATGGTTCAAAACGTCTTGGATCACAAAAGAAATTGATCCAATGTAAATGCGTATGGGGTACATTTTTCAATAAGTCAGAACTACTCTCGTTGTCAGAAACATAAAAGCTTTCAAAGAATTCAGCGAAAAGATCACAAGTTTCGTTAGGATTACCAGTTTTCTTATTACCTCTAAACATAATTGACGGATTAATGTTAATGGAATATAGCGAAGAGTCGCGCAAGAGCTAACCAAACCATATACATATTGAGGAGATAGAAGGCTCCTTGTGGTTAGAACTTTTCAGTTAGTTGCTTAAGCCTCGTTTTTTTTTTAAAGTTGACTTTTGATTAACTCTTTCTTATTAATTTGGAGAATGTACAATTAGAATCATAAATTCATGTAAAAGATTAAGTCATCAATAATTTATCTCCAACCAGAAAACATAGACTTTATTCTAAGATAACATAATTACTTGTTGTGTTATTCTCACTGAATCGACTCCTATACACAAAATGTGCTTGCTGTACATTTCGTGTCAGATATTGATGATTTATCGTATACAACATACAATATGAGTATAAGATAATGATTTGGGTGAATACTATTCATTGAATAGGTTAGACTCTGAATTTATGTTTCACATATTTACGTGAATTACTGGATACAGAATTTATTTTTCTGTGTTCGCTTTTAATGTGTTTTTATCAAAATACATTAATTAAGTCAATTGGGCAGAACATATTTTCCCTCAACTTAACATCAATTAACTGATAAACAATTTTTTTGTTATTTTGATTTATATTTTCTTTTCATATTCTCGTTGATTTTCTCGTTCATGATTAACAGTTATCTCTATTTTTCAAATTATTTCTTCGGCCACAAAATATCCTCTATTTGTTGCTCTCTAAGGACCATTAAATTAAAATCAAATTGTCACAATCCAAAACAGAACCAGATGGTCGAATAATAATTTTCAACGGGAGATAGTGTGTCAGGACGAGAGAAATTCAATGTAACCAAATTCAAATGCTGTACGTGATTTTAATCTTGACAATGATTTCCACTGATAACGGAACAATACATCAGTGTTGTTGCAAAATGTGAAAAATGGTTGAAAGACTGAAACTTACCTACCATCCCAGTATAATCTACGATTGTTTGAAATTATCTGTAAATCATTTCGTAGATCCATACGAAGTCGTTACCTTTACTACTTACCACCCATAAAATCAGACCTGTCAAACCCGATTCTCCCATGTTTCATAAATTCTCCTAAAATCAATAAAATGATCTACACATGAAATCGTGATATAGAATTCGTATAGAAAATTTTTCTCTAGAACGTTTTGCGACAAGTCGTGTAAGACATTTTTCAGGGAGCTGCGGGAATGT
>WJQU01002423.1:0-50000 GCA_029228625.1 Pseudolycoriella hygida | reverse complement strand
AGCTCGGAAATCTCACAAAACTGGGAAATCTGTTTTGTGGAAATCGGATCAGGGGTCCTGCCATAAACGAAAGCAGATGGTTTTCAGTTTATATGCAATATGGAGCAATATGGAGATTTACTGTCAAAGGCAAAGTTGTAGAGAATAAAATTTTAGAGAATACGTGCTTCAGTATTTTAGACATATATTGGCCAATTCTGGAATATGAGCATTTCTAGAATTGGGCGGGATGACACATATCTCTAGAACTATGAAAGTTAGTAAGTTGCATCCAAAGGCAAAGCTGTAGAGAATAAAATTTTAGTGAAAGCGTGTCTCAGGGTTGTCCGAAAAATGTCACAATCCTTGGATTTCAGTCACTTCTAGAATCAGGAGGGATGACTCATATTTCTGGACTGGCAGTCGAAAAGTTGCTTCCAAAAGAAAAGTTGTAGAGAATAAAATTTTAAAGAACACGTTTTTCAGGGTTTTAAGGAAAAATGAACCCATCCTGGAATATATCCACTTCCACAATCGGGACGTTTGCGACATTAATTTGGGTAATTTCTGTAGGCATATGATTAAACCGTTCATCCCTAAAAATTTTTTTGATAATCCGCCACTTTGATAGTACAATAGTAGATTATGCACCCCTGTATGCTCTATATATATATTCTATGCTCTAGAATGTTCTATTTTGACGATTTGGAGGTTATTTCCCGAGCAGAGAAAAACAATTTGGCCCTAGGGGAGAAAAATGCGAGATTATCGTTCTAGGCAGATAAAAAAAAGGAAATCGATATTTCAAAAAAATTTTTTTATTATCCCAGAAATTGAATTTCTACCACCCGCAAGGGATGTCCCGAAAAAAGATTATGATAATCCTAAAATAGGAAAGATTTTCACTGGTCCAAATCAAATCTAATCGAGTCAAGTTGAACTGAAGGTGAGTCACAACTATAATTTTTGAGCCTTCCTCACTCATTGTCAAATAATGCCCTTTTCTGTCTCTTTTCTGTTTAAGGGAGTAAATATGTGACCTTTTTAATCGCATCGCGTAGGGTTTGTGTGAAAGCTCAACTTGACAAAAAAATGATTGTTCTGTCAAGTTGAGCTTTCACACAGACCTTACGCGTCCAATATAATGAGCCATTCTGTGCCGGATTATCAAAATCTTTATTTCAAAATAGTTTTTCGGATTATCAAAACCGTTTTTCGGATGATCGGTTGAATATTTTCACATTTCTGTAGGTCGTTGGAATTGTGATTGTTTTAGAAACTTTGCAACAATTTGCAATTCTGACAATTTCGCACCTATTCGCAACTTCTGTTCGGTTTGCCTTATTTATTCTGATAGATCTTTCGTTACGTTTTTTTCTAAATTTACCACCTCATCGAATAATAAACTGCATTTTTCTTTCAGCGTAAGTTCAAAGAAGAAATATATTAACGTCAACGAAACAAACATTTTGGATATTTTCCTTCATTGCTCGCTTTGACGTTTAAAACGTCAATTTGACAGTCAAATAGACTGAATTTCGATAGACGCAAATTCGTCTAGACGTAGGTTTAGACTTCATAGGGAATCGTACGGGTCTGCAAACCTTCAGCCTTGGAAGTTTCAAACTTCCTTACATTTTTTAAATAAATTGACTTACGTTTCCTCCGCTTTACTGATTTTTTTTTTTTGTAAAATCGGTAAGTTAGTTCCATAGCTTGGAGTTGGGTTTAGGTTTTGCTTAGTCACTTCAGTTTACATATCGTAAAATCGTATGCATTGTTTGAACAGAACTTTTTCGAAAGTGTTTTGAGGACACATGGTATACCTCACGGTTAGAAAAAGAGGATAAAAGTACAATTCTTTCCATGTAGGATATGGATAACTACACAACGACGTGCTGTAGTTCTACGAATCAAAACTTTACTATTTTTAGCCACAGTGTGAACGTGTACCGACTGAACTGAAAGTATTTGGGAACATACAAGTGGAAAGTGATGTAACAAAAAATTAACAAAGTACAACTTTTGAACAAAATTAAACGAAAAACGTCAAATTAACATGAAACATAGATAAATAGAGAATTTCAATTTACAAACCTTAGTTGGAAGTGAAAGTAAAGGAAGCTCCACATCACCTTTTACACGTCGAAATATATCATAATTCATCGAAAGGTAGAATATGGCGAAAAAAATGAAAATGTAAATGAGAAATTTTAGTATGAATTTGGCGTTGTGAGAAAAAGGAACTGGAAATGATTTAAGCCGCAGAATCGTTGTTATGTTCGTTGTTACTTTTCAGTACAACGCCATGCGGAGTGTTAGTGGTCAACGATACTCTTGGAATCGAATATTTTGACAACGACGACACACTCAAACCAGACGAAAAACTATTCGAATTCCGAACGTTTCCCCATTTACTGGGCTGATTGTCCATTGTGCTAATGTTATGCATCGATGAGGAAGACAGTTGTGAATCATTTTTACTGGGAAGATTATTTGGCGTCGTTGACGTGCGATTCGTAATGGCTTCAATTATTGTCGACGGTTTTTTTAGTTGAGCTCGCATCGGAATTAGGCGATTCATCGGTTCCGATGTATGTCTGTGATGGCTCGGTGTCGTTGTGTATACCACAGACGGTTTTTTAGTAACATGAGCCGAATTCACGTTTCGATTGCGTAATATTTGAAGATTGTCTTGTTCACTTTTACGGCGCAGCTCAACGCCGTTGTTCGAAAAAATGTACTTGATGCCCGTTTTGGTTTGCACCTTTTTCGGATTTTCAGTCTCTTCAAGGACTGATTCCACTGAATTGGCGAGTGTAAGTCGTGGTTTTTGACTCGGTGTGCTAGGCACACTGCGGCTTAAATCTGGCACAGAACTGTGCAGGTTCTCACGTGAATTGGATGAAAGTGATAGGAAGGTACGGGAACGGGAAAGGTTACCAAGTAGACCGCCATGTAAACGCAATGGACGGGAGCCAAGCGTATGAGTCATATTTCGTAGATGCGGTGGCACAACAATTTCCCCATCGAATATCGAACGATCTTCGACTTCGCCATGCTTGCGTTCGTAATCATCAACCATTTCACTTAAAACGCTATTCAATTTCTGCAAATTTGTTTGTTTGTTTTTGGTTAGATAAAGCTAGTTGACATGCAAGATAGAGCTAAAAATTAATTCAATGTTTCTGTTGTTTGTGTTAGTCTAATGTAAGTTCGTGAAAATGTCAACAACTGTTGTAACGAGCAGAACAATACATTGGAAAAACTGATTTCGTCTGCTTGCATACATCAGAAGCGTAGGAGTTAAGAGTGCGACAGCTACAAAGTTCTAAATATTTTGAACTCTACAATCCGATGGGAACAGTGAAACTTGTTGTTAATATCATTCAATTAGAGGTAGCACGGCGCATATTCACCAACACCGAAAAAACAGAATTTCATTTTACAATGTTTTACAATTCGAATATTCCGATTATTTCGTCTAAGTTTTCAAGTGTCGAAAAATCACTAAAAAAATATCAACTTCAAGCTACCTGTTTTCGTGGCAACAATTTGCTCTTCCATTCTCGTAAATCTCTTTGCAATGCGTCATCGCATTCGCGTAGTTTCACGGTTTCGTGTTCCAGAAGTGATTTACGTTTTTCGTTTTGAATTTGTTCCAATTCACTGAAATGTTCAGATTTTGTAGTCGTTTTAGGATGGCCACACATTTTTTTATCGTTTACTTACCGAACTGTTCCTTCCGCGGTCGCTCGCAATTCCTCTAATTGCTTTACATGCTTCGTCTCAAACCGTTGCTGCTCTTGTGTGTATCGCTTTTTCTCTTGCTCTTGGAACTGAAATAAAGAACCGAACTAAGTACTTGAAAACAATTAGACGAGAAACAGGAGGCTACGCTGGATCCAGTGAAAGTACTCTCATTTGGGGTGGAAAGGCTCAGTAATATATTGCTCACGATTAACCTCTTGGGAGCATGCAGGACAGGATTTGTTTTTCGAGGATGTCCACAAGGAGGAGTGTTGCCACCAATTTTGTGGAACATGACGGTGGACAGTCTACTGGTGAAGTTGAACGCGTCAGGATACCTGGCAGTAGGGTATGCAGACGACATTGCAATTCTTATTTCAGTAGCTTTTGAGGAAGTTCTTGGGCATCTGATGCAGAAGTCGTTTCGCCTGGTTCAGGAGTTGTGTGTCGAGTCCCGGACTATCGGTAAACCCTGATAAATCGGGACTCGTGCTCTTCACTAGAAGAAGGGTGACTAACTTCACGATGCCGAAGCTCTTTGGAAAGCGGCTAGCGCTAGCCGAGAAATTGAAATATCTTAACGCGGTGCTAGACAAAGGGCTGAGCTGGAGGGAGCATAGGAAAGAGAGGGTCTGCAAAGCAGTTAGAGTTTTCTGGAGATGTCTTAGTGCACTCCCCCAGTTTTATACTGGCTATATAAAGCGATAGTGAGACTCTCGTCTTGTAAGTTTGCATCCAAATGCCAAGTGGCACTGGATGTCTTCAGAGAACAACTAAGAATCTCTGGTGTGGGTTCCAAGACACTCGGATATTCCGGGCAATGAGGCGGCTGATGAGCTGGCTAGGCGAGGCAGCGAGGCTGCTTTGGTGAGACCTGAACTAGAACCATAAAAGGGCGTACTCGCGAGAGGCACCAGAGGTTTTGGGAGAAGCTGAGCACCTGCAGACAAGCTAAGGAGTTCTTGGATGGATCCGCAAACTATCAAAAAACTCCTGAGCCTTAGTAGGAGGAGCTTGAGGTGGACAGTAGGAATTCTGACGGGACATAACACGCTAAAATCCCATGTGAGCAGAAACAGCTAAACACTTCTTCTTACACCGTCCAGCTCTTGCAGGCTTAAGGGTGTCTGGGAGACTTCTACCTTAAGCTTGAAAAGTTTCTGAAGATACACATGGCTAACATTGCTTCCTTCATCACAGGAAGCAAATGGCTTGAACAGTTGGTGGATTCTCTCATTTTACAGCTGAATGATGAAGGAATCTATGCGCAAGACTACTCGGACGATCTGATGATTCTAGTCAGAGGTATATTCGAAACCACACTAGTAGACCGAGTCAGAGCTGGACTGAGTGTAGTGGAGAAATGGTGCGACGAGAAGGGTCTGAGAGTCAACCCATACAAAACAGATCTAGTGCTAATGAGCAGAAGGCTATTGGGATGAGATTTGGTGAGTAAGATCAGGTTCTCTAACGAGACCAAGGAACTGAATTCACAAGTAAAATATCTGGGAGTGACGCTTGACAGCAAGCTTAACTGGATGGCTCACGTCAAGCATAAAGTGCAGAAGGCTCTAGCGGCTTTTTGGCTATGCAGAAACTTTTTGGGTAGGAACTGGGGCTTGAAGTCGAAGGGAATTCTGTGATTGTACGAGGCTGTGATTAGGCCCATGCTTAGCCACGGTTGTGTGGTATGGTGGCTTAGGCTCGAGCAGCGTAAGTTGCTAAGTGAAATTCAGAGGCTAGTTTGCATTTGCATTACTGGTGCTATGAAGACAACAGCAACAGCTACCATGGAAGCGCTACTGGCTTTGCCGCCGATAGATGTGATAATCAGAGCTAGAGCTTTTGCTGACATAGAGAGGCGCAAAACGGTGTATGGGATCTTAATTTTCGAACTGGAACCGCAAAAATTATCAGAAATTATCAGATCTTTGACCCGATTTTTGGCAGGCCAAGGGACAAGATGACGCCAAGAATCGACTTTACAAGTTGAGAGAAGAGTGACTAGATGACTGGCCTGCTGACCTACCAGGTGACAGCGTGGTAGAATTTACAGATTGATCAAATACATCTCTAAGAGCGCGTTCTGAGGTGTACGCCCTGAACTCGGGGAAAAGAAATCAGTTCCATCTGGGAGTCTTTGCGATTGTCTTTCAGGCGGAAGTGTTCGCAGTGCTAGTAGGAGCTCGCGAAGCACTGCCGGAGGACGAGCAAGGAAAGCAGAACCCTATATGTTCAGACAGTAAGGAGATGATCAGAGCACTGGTTTCACCAGTTACCACTTCCAAACTTGTAAAAGAGTGTAAGAACTTCTTGAACTCGATAGGTCAGAATATTCAGATCACTATAATCTGGGCACCCGGGCGCTCGGGATTGGAAGGAAATGAAAAGGCGGTAGCTATGACTCTCGAGAACGGCCCTGAACCCTATCTGCTGATTGCTCGATCAATCTGTCTGAAAGCACTGAGAGATTGGGTGATGCAAAGCATGCGGAGTGCTGGAATACGTACGAAGGAGGCGGGAAAGGAGATATTATATAATCGAGAAGATAGGAATCTTAAAACGGGAATTTTTCATTGGACTTATGGTTTCCAGGATTATAATTTTTCAATATACATGTGGCGGGAGATCTAAAATCGAGCTCGGAAATCATAGAAATTGTTTCAGTTTTTCAGGAAGAGATTTTGAAGATTCATCATAAAAAACACATCTCTATAGAAAATTGTGAAATTCCTTCAGGATATTATGAAAATATTTGTTACTTTACCTTCTTAAGCTTTTCGCGTTCCGCGTCTGGATCAATGTTAGTCGATATCCGTAGTGACTCACGGAACATTAAATCACGCGCCTTTCTTTCATTGCGTATTCGTTTGGGTAGCGCTCTCCTTTCGACAGTCTGCCGTTTTATGAGCTCCTCTTCCTTTCGTTGTAACATTCGTTTCACCTGTTCCAGTTCCTTTTCATGTCGCACAATCATTTGATGTCGTTGCATAAAGCAAATGTCCTTTACGTGACGCTTGGACAATTGATGCTTTTCATGGATTTGTTTTTCTTCCAATTCCCAAAGCATTGCTTCGCGGGTTCTCATGGCCTAATATTACAAAAGTTCATCAATCGTAACACCATCCACATGAAAATACACTTACAGTTTGCTTCTGTTGCAAATAATTTTTATCTATTGTGGCTAACCGATCGCGATGTTTCTCACTGAGTCGTCGCAATGCTATATCATGGTTTTCCGATAGCGAAGACAAAAACGATCGTTCTTTATCTTCATGTTGAATTTCCATGGCAGCTCGCCTCTGTCGAAATTCTTCTTTACGTTTCTCTTTCGGTTGCAAATCGATTTCCTGTTTAAGTAACCGAATTTCTTGTTTTAAGCTGTCCCGGAACTGTAAGATAAACTTGCGTTAAAACGTTTCAGGCTAAAAATACACTTTTCATTTGCTAAGTCAGACAATTCTAAAGACATTTGATATATTCAGCTTGAAAGTACGTTTTTTTGTTCGTACAAAACAAAAAGATTTGCCTGTGGAGGAAATTTTCTCTGGCTGGCCTGCGGAGGATCTTTTGTTCTATCGATTGTATGAATGTATTTTCCCCGAAGGCAAACCTTTTGTTTCTAAAAAAAAATTAGGTTATTCCCATAAAGGATATTTCCTTTGGTGAAAGATTTGTCCTCGTAGGAGAATATTGAAAAATCTCCCTGATTAGAGTGTATAATCAGGGGATATTTGTTTTCCGTAAGGCATACTATCCTTAGCCAGATAAATATTTCTCATGTAATCCTACAAATCGCTTGTTGAAGTGATTGCTCTCCGAGTAAAATATCCCTTGAGGGATAATTTGTCCGAGAGAAATATCGGCGTTCGGATTTATTAACCAAGGACAAAATAGCCTAGGACAAAATAACCCCTTGGACAAAATTACCCCGAACAAAATACCCCGGATAAAATATCCCCGGACATAAATTAACTAATTTTACCATATAAACCCATTCTTGATTATCCAGAATTTTTACAAAAAGCTGCGCCGCAGGCCGTGAACATAATGGAAAAATAAAAAGCGGGGTCGAGGGGCGGCAGCCCCCGCAAACAAGGAATAAAGGGATGAATGTCCCCCTTGCGGGGTCCAAGGGGCAGAGCCCCTAGCGGGATTTGCACGTAACGCCGCCTGCAGGCACGGGTGTGACGGGGCAGAGCCCCTAAAACATTACATACAACCTTTCATCAGCGAGGGTTATCAAGCCCGCCGCAGGCGCGGGGGTGAGGGGGCAGAGCCCCCCAAAACATTGCATGCAACCTTTCATCAGCGAGGGTTATTTCGTCCGGGGTTATTTGTCCCGGGTTATTTTGTCCAGGTAGTTTCAGGGATATTTTGTCCGGTGCAATTTTGCCCGTGGCCGCCCGTTTTGGAAAAAAGACACCCGTTCCCGTCCGTGTCCGTCCAATTTTAAAAACGTTCAGCCCGTACCCACCCGTTTTCGAAAAAAAGATGCCCGTGCCCACCCGTACCCGTTCGATTTTGAAAAAAGATGCCGTGCCTGCCAGTTCTCGAAATAAAGATGCTCGTGTTCGCCCGTGCCCAGTACGGGGCGGGCGGGCTTATGAACGGTACGAAAAATCGGGCGAGCCCGCACACCTCTACTTCATTTCTAGTTAGTAGAGGTGTGCGGGCATCACTTTTCGCCTGCCCGTGCCCGCCTGAGCCCGTTCGATTTTGAAAACGGGTCGCCCGTGTCCGCCCGTTCTCGAAATAAAGATGCACGCGCCCGCCCGCGCCCGTCCGTGCCCGGTACGGGGCGGGCGGGTTTGTGAACGGGCCGAAAAATCGGGCGTACCCGCACACCTCTACTTTGGATTGTGACTAAAAGAAATCATTAAACATTTACCAATTTCAGTTCTCTCTCCTGTTCAGCTCGTATTTTCTTTGAAGTTGCTCTTAAATCAGACTCCTGTTGCTGTTCAGTTTTTTCGACTAGCTGTCTATGTTGTCTAGCCAATGTGTCCATATCCGCATCGTAGGTGCGTTCCAAAGCGACACGTTCCTGTTCAAATCTTCTTTCTTGCTGTTCCCTAGCTGCATTTTCTTTTAGTTCCATTTCTCTAAACTGCTTCTTTTCCTGCTTTTGCAACATTTTCAGCTCACGTAATTCCTGCTTACGGAATATATGGTCGTCGTACATCCTGCCATTTTCATCGTCACCATAAATCACTTTACTTGTCGTTGTTGTCACCTGCACGCCATCAATTTCAAATTTTCTTGTACGTTTACGCGTTTTCTTCTTCAAATTTCTCAACTCAATTTCCTCTTTCGTTCTGGGTGACACAGCCTGCTTAGTTCGTCGAATGGTCACCTCTTCTTCCGGTTCGCGACTATCATGACTAGCTGTTGTGGCAATACTTTCGGCATCGCTTCGATCAATTTTATTTGTTATTGCTGACGATATACCACCGCTAGATCTGGTCGAGCCGCATTCACTGTGCGTGCGCGAATCCATCGATCCAACTGAACTATCCGGAGATATTCTCTTTTCCGGCTTTGTCTTCTTTTTATTCACTATTATGCTGACGTCGTCGTCATCGTTCTTTGATTTCTTTATTTGGCCATTCATTTTGTTTTTAGTTAAAACTATTTTCTTAACATCATCCGTAGACGCATCATCGGTTCGATCTAAAATAACGCTAGTTTGTGACACTTTTTCCTTCATATTTGACGAGTCCTTAACGCGAATTTCTTCACCAACCGTCACCACCGATACATGACTAGTATCCAAAGTCTTATTTCCGTCAACAATTGACTCATCAAACGTAATCGAATCGTCTTCAACATTTACGATAAACACTTCACTTTCATCCAATTTTCTGGCACGCGGATGAACTTTGTGACTGGATTCGGATCCATCGGCTATTCGTATTTTGTTGTGAATGTTCTGTCCGTGTCTTGGCGTATTTTCCAAACTGTCCAAGGATGGGAATTCCTCGTCTGTGGATGATTCGTTTACGTGAGTCTTATTGGTTTCATTAGCAACAATGACAACGTCATTGGATTTTTCGATGATTTTCAATGAATTGTCAACGATTACTGGCGGATGGCTGGTGACTACAGTCACTTGACTAATATTACTAGCAAGACTATTGGACGGATCTGGTGGATCGGAATTTATAGTTATAGTTGAGGTGTTTTGTTTGCTTGGTGTGGATGTGACTGAAATGCCAATCGGCGACATACGCGACATATCATCCAATGATGTACTCTGTGGCGTCGATGGACTGACAACGGATATAACATTGGACACTTCTTGATTCTTGAATTCGACAATAATTTCACCGCTGGTCGTTGACTTTGTTTCGATTTCTTCAACAGTTTGAGTTGTTTCTTGGGACAAATGTTCTTCCAACTTTTCATCTATGGATTTGACTCGTTGAATGATTTTGGTTTCGTCTTTTCGTTTATCCGGTTTGGCGACTGGTGGACTGGGGGCAGTATCTTTTTTGGCAGGTAGTTTTATTGGCTCGATTTCTTCTAGCGAACTGGGGGCAGAAGATTCACGAATCGGAGACAAATCGTTTGTCAATTCAACGTCGCCGTTGTCTTTTGGTGTGGTTGGTGGTGTTAGCGTGACGACATTCAATGGAGGAGGTGGAGCTGGACCTTTCTCTTTTTTCAATATCTGAAAAAAGCAGAAACGTTGTCACTCACCGGCCAAAACGGTTGTTACGTTGAATACTTACAACAGATGTCGGTCGCTTTTCCGGTTCCAGACTGCTGTCCGATTCTTGTGAATTCTCTTTGACCAACACTTTACGTTCAGCAACAGCTGCGTCAGCTGTTCGTTTGACATCATCATTCGCAATAGGAGTGGACTCTTTCGAGTCTCTGGATAATTTTGACAAGGATGTGGGTGTATCTGAAGGAATAAACACAGAAAATTGAATGGAAAACCCTTAATGATTGGCTTGTAGATCTTACGCTTATCAATATCTTGACTTCGAAGCGACGCAGTATCATCATCCAAGTCGAGTGGAAGAGCAGAATTGCGAGTTTCCTGTAATTTATCGTTATTTGAATATGAATAATTGAGTGAGAAATATTTTACGAAAATCGTGTTATTTTAAACCAAAAAAGTATGTCGACTGTGTGAATTAACGAAAGAGATAACAAGATGGCGACGCAACAATTTCACTCTGGTTTATAACAAGAAGAAATTATGCTAAAGCGACACCCAGCTATCTTTGTCGTAGAACTCTTTGACATAAAAGTTACAAAATAATGCAGTAAAAAACCTCAGACAAACAAAACCAAATTCGTTCTAAGTTGTAACGTAACTTCGACAATATCACAAAAAACGACAGATTATGCAAAAACAAAATTTATAGGATTCAAAACTAACTTCTCAGATTAGAGCTCATACCCTTCGAAAATCCTCATTTATCTTTAGTTTGAACGAAAATTGTGCTAGGACACTATCGCCTAACGTGGTAAAATGCACATCAAAATAAGCAAAGTTATACATAAGTACGAAGATGGAATATATTTACATTGACCAAATACACCCTTCAGAAAGCCATTTGACACGCAAAGTTATGTGTAAAGATCTCTTTTTTATTTTGGGGTGTAACCGTCACCACGACGGCGACGCCTGTGAAGAGGATGGAATCATGCGATTAACCGTCGCATGATATATTTTGAATGAATTGCTGTCGACAATAATTTATATTACAACTCTGATGGTTAGTGCAACTTCCTTTCGTTTTAAAACTAGAATAATTATTTATTTTTTGTCGATTGCTATGAGATATTGACTGAAATATTTACTTCAAAAATGAATTATTTACATCTCTAAAAAAATAATTTTCGAGATTCCGAATGAAGAGTAAATGAAAATATTATTTTCGGATTACTAATTTGTGAAGAACAGCTATCGGAAGTTAGTTTAACTGTTTTTCGCTTATTTTTAAGATTCTTTTAAGATGAATATTTTGGTTGTTTTTGCTTTGCAGGTCATACATTTTGGATTATATGGCACACATTCTCTCGCTACGTTTCTCTCGAGGGAGTTTCTAACCTGATGTAATGCCGGTAATACGAAGTTTCTGTTGAGCCTCAGCAGGAGAGAATTAAGGAAACTAGTTGGAATCTTAACAGGTCACAACAGTTTGAACTACCATCTCGGCAAGATGGGAATGACTGCAGACCCGACTTGCAGAAGTTGTGACTTAGAGCCAGAAACGGCAAGGAATTTCATATGCTTTGAAGGATCTCAGAACGAAGATCTTTGGAGACTTCTATCTGACTCCCGAGGAACAGCTCAAGCTGAAGATAGCTGACGTGCTTTCTTTTATCACGAAAAGTAAGCGGCTAGTAGAGCCCGAAGGAGGTATTTAGAGCTTTGAAAGAATGAAAATGCAGCGCAATAGGCCCAACAAGGATGGCCTCCGTGCTTTAATTCAGAACGTGATTGACGTAGATAGACGCTTAACTTTGCTCACTAGTATATAAGCATGTATTATTGTTAATGAACAAACTGAATTATGTTTTCAAATAAAACCAACCAACCAACCAGATTCAACAAATATATGGATAGCCTCACTATTTGAAACGATACAGATCGGCCTTCTAGTGAGAGGACTGTTTTGTTTCATCTCCCAGATGTACAACTGTCTAACTATCAAGTACTCTTTTTACGCCCACGTCATAGTCCGTCAGTACTGATTCTTAAACGAATTCTCTAAACTTAAGAGTACTACTAGAAAGCCTGCCCAAAGAGTGGGTTGAGTGAGGGGTTAACGACCTCTCCTCGTTAAAAAAAGCGTTGTTAATTTACAACACAGCCTTGGATACCCTTAAACCAATACCAATGACGACCTCAGCAACGATCAACAGACAACGATGTATCACTTGCGATTTGGAATCTAAGTCTCTTTGATATGACAAAATATAACGTATATAGGTAGGAAAGGAACAAAGTTATGGAAGTGAAGCTGGTGAAGACAGTCTTCACTCAACAAAAAATGACAGTGGATGTAGACAAGCTGCTTTTGCTTTATCAAGCGGGTTGGTTATACGTAGCACTCAGTTCCAACGTAAAGACATGCTGGGCCTTTCATAAGAAACTGGACACCTTATATGATTCTCTCAATCATTCAATGTTAATGTGAAAGTGACAAACATGGTAGCTTGTCCAGTTTCATATGACTACGTGGAACTCTAACGACGGAAGAACTACTACCCAAATAGACCACATGTTAAGCGACAGAGTGTTCAGTGCAACCATATTAAATGTAAGGAGCTACCGCGAAACTCTGCATGACTCAGACGACACATTTATCTAGATCAGATTCAAGTGTATGTGGCCACGTAGCAATGTAATAAACAGTAGAGGGCGCCCTAAATTTAACATATATAGGCTGAAATCAGATGAATCCCGTGCACAATTCCCAGCGAAAGTCGAACAAATACTGAAAAATCAAAACACAAATATGAACATCAACAAAACAGTTCGACGAACAACAGAAGCCCTCATCACTGTCAATGTAGCGACGGAGGTGCTCGGTAAAGTCACTGGGCACCGAAACAATAATTGGCTTGATGACGAATGTTCGAAATCAGTCGAAGAAAAAAGGCAGGCACGTATTGATACTCTACAGAGAACCACGAGCAGAAAGGAAGCGATTCTGAAGAAAAAAAACATCGAACTATTCAGACTTCTTAGGAAGAAAAAGAGAGAAAAAATGAACGAGGAGATTAATAACCTGCAAAACATGAAGAGGAACAGTAATGTACGTGACTTCTACAAAAAACTGAAAGACCAAGAAGAGGATAAAATACCGGCCGAATTGATAAAAAACAGAGGGCAACTGTTATGGAACCGAATACACTAAATTATAGTAGAGGTTTGGAAGGAAGAAACCCTACCGCAAGACTGGTTGATGGGTCTATTAATTACAATATACAGGTTGGATTGCGAGAACTACCGAGGAATATGTCTTCTAAATGTAGCATACAAAATACTTGCGGTGATCCTTGCGGTGAAGTTTACTCGAAGGAAATAATACTTCCAAGGTGGGTTCAGAATAGCAAGATTCACCACTGATCAACTATTCCTTATAAGGCAAATCATGGAAAAAGCTTGCAAAATTGGCATACATGAACTGTTCGTTGACTTTAAACAAGCCTACGACTCTATTTGTCGAGAAGTGCTTTTCGACATTATAGAAGAACTCGGCATACCAAGAAAACTCATCCCGCATACAAAAGCAACCCTCACAGCAACCAAATGCACAGCAACCAAGGAGCTCTGTCGGATCCACTCAGCATCGACACAGGCTTGAGACAGGGGGATAGATTATCGACTGTTCTGTTCAACCTAGCACTTGAGAAGGTAGGAGGAGCATTGGCAATAAACTAGAGCGGAACAATTTTTACAACATCAAGACAACTGGCTGCCTTTGTGGATGATGCAGATTCGATAGAATGTGGAACCCTAGCGGTAAAGGAGAACTTTGTGGAGATGCAAACAACAGGCAGGGAGATCGGGCTACTGGTGAACGAAAACAAAACCAAGTACCTCACGCTAGATAGACAACATGGATTAAGAATTAGACAAAACATTTTAATGAATGAATTCAACTTCGAAGTGGTTCAGTCGTTCAAGTATCTTGGTTCAATAGTTAACATCACCAACGGTATAGAAGAAGCAGTCCAAATGAGAATATTTCAAGGAAACAGATGCTTCTTTGCACTAAGACACATGTTCAAAAGCTCTCAGCTGAGCAGGAAGGCTCTATAGGACGATGATGAGACCAATCGTTATGTATGGATGCGAGACATGGACATTAATAAACACACACGAAAATGTACGAGTACATTGTACTCAATGTCTTTGAGAGAACAAGGAACAACAACGAGTTGAGCGAGTTATTTTTCAGTGAAACTATCGTAGGCGCAAGCGCAATCAAATCATCCAGACATAGATGGGCTGGACATGTAATAAGAATGGACAACGATAGAGCAGTAAAAAGAACGCTAACAACAAACTGTGAAACGATTAGAACTAGGAGGATCGTCAGCTATGGCGAAATGTGATGCAGGCAGCCAAAACCCAGCTGTATTAAATCGGCTGATAAGTAAGCAAGTAAGATATGAAAAAAGCGTCAAAACGCTCACCAGTGAAGATTATCGAAAAATAGCTGTACAAAATGTCATGGAAAACCTTCCGTAGAAGGAAAATGCTTTCGATAGTTTGAAAATTTTTCGGCGAAACTTCGAATGTTCTTGGCACTGTCCAAATACGCGACATCTCGCGTAATAATAATAACTTCGAAAATGAGCAAAATCGGTCAAGTTGTTCCGTAGGTGTAGCAATGCGAGGAAAACGTGTCTCCGACACTAAGAAACCTTATTTTTGTATACCAGCACGTAGAGTAGTCCGTTGAAGTGTCAAATTTTTTGAGTTTTGCCTCACACTTTTTTGGCGTCCCCAGCTCTTTTTACGGTCAATGAGTGAACTATTTTCTCGATCCATTTAAAAAACTTTACGCAAATCTTTTCTTCAAAATTTAAAAACTTTTTCGAAAATTCAAAGTGTTTTTCAAAAATTAATTTTCCACTATGATCATGTTGTAGAAGTATTCCTGATATATCACCCGCGCAGACTTTTGTTTTGGTCGTATGGGGTTATTCATAAATGTCATCCTAAGCTTAATGGGGGTAAGGCAAAGCGTGACACGCCATGTTAAATGTATAGGAAAATACATGACGTAGGAGAAAGGTGTTTAAAATGGACCGAAATGGAGCAAAACTTTTGATTTACGGTTTCTATTGATTGATGGTTAATAGTAGGATTTTGGTGGTCGAAGATTTACGTATGTAACAAGATTTAAGGAGACAAAAGCGCATTTGATTACATAGAAGAGATTTGAGATTTTAAGAGATTTATGGTAAGGACGATCAATAATTTCAAAGAACTGCTATTTTCTTCGGTTTTCAGGATTGAGTACTACATTTCAATCGGACTACTCCCGAAGATTCTAATTTTGCGGCTTGATGTTGTACGTTTCACAATATTTTTACACTATTTATGGTGCGACATCCTATACAGATTTGCCAAATTCGCCATACTATCCTAGACAATTTGAGATTTTGAGTGTTCAAATGTTAACCCAGGATTAGTTTGAGGTTTCGGTTAATTTAGAGTTTTCAGTTTAATTTAAGCCTGAGTCTCATTTCAGGAGTCTTCGCAGACTTCTGAGTTAAGTGAATTAAAAAAGGAAGAGCTCTATAAATGCATTAATGACGCGATCAATCAATCAACAAAATCAAAAAAATCGACTTGAAAAAATTCATAAAAAAATGGTCAGACCAGTTACACACAAATCAACTAGTCTGCCAACTTACCAACCCTCTGATAAAGTGATTTACGCTTGGCTTGTCTTTTTGCTTTCTGAGTTTAAATAATTTTTTTATAGCAAATGTGCAGCATGAAAAAAAGTTTACGAATTCAGCACATTTTTGATTTGAACAGATGAGAACAAAATGAATAATAAAACAATTACCTCAGCTTCTTCATCCACTACTTCTTCTTCAACAACTTCAGCCTTGTATTCTAACAGCAAGTCTTTAATTGGCTTTGAATCTAAGTCACCACGTATGAATGGCATCAACAGCAAATCCTCTGTGGTTGGTCTATGTTGTGGATCCTAAAATATACCAACATTAGCTTCCACATTCCAACGATGGATTCCAGTGAACCAAACCTTAATCAGTGATTTTGCAAGGAAATCGTTAAACTCTTTCGACCATTTTGATGGTTGATCCAACTTAGGTGGTTCACTTTTTTGTATTTTTAACAAAACTCTCATCGGTGACATTTCGCTATTTGGCGGTTCCATTTGAGCAAATTCAATCAACGATATACCTAACGACCAGATATCCACTTTATAATCGTATGGATTATCACGAAATGTTTCGCACAGCACCAGCTCGGGTGCCATCCAGTATGGAGTGCCAATGAATGTGTCATGCTTCTGTAATGTGTGCTTATTTTTGGCCGACACACCAAAGTCAGCCAACTTAACTCCTCCATCCATTGTTAACAAAACATTGCCAGCCTTTAAATCTCTATGAATTATCTTATTTTTATGCAGAAAACTTAAACCTTCAGTCATATGCTTGCAAACATATGCAATTTGTGGTTCTGTAAGAGGTTTTTCCAGTTCCACCATAATACTATCTAAGGCACCACCGTCACAGTACTCAATTAACATCTAAGCGAATGAAAAAAACAGATAATAATGCTAAATAGAAGTTATACATTAACATTAGCGACACGAGATGACGATTGAATCAATGTCGAATGATTAAAAAATTAGAAATATATGTGAACTTGTTTTCTGTATTTGTAAAATGAGGAAATGAAAATGCTGTTTTCAGTCATAAAATTGACCTAGTAAGTGAACGGAATGTGAAACTGCTTACCCATAATTTGTCATCCAACGAAAATGCTTCATACAATTCAACAATATTCGGATGCCGAATCTCTGATAAAATATCAATTTCTACCATATGATCACTAAGATTTTCTTCATCTTCCAGCGTGCACATCTTAGCAGCCGCATATCGATGGGTTTCACGATGTTGTGCCTTATACACTTTACCAAATGCACCGTCACCCAATTCACCAACCATATCCCAATATTCCGTTGGATCACAATCCATGCGAATGTTGTTGTACAGTCGTTTCTTTTTGGCTTCGCCACCACCGAGGTGAAAAACCTTTTTCAAATTGTTTAAAAACGACATTTTTATGTGGCGTGCGTTCGTCTGCGTTCCCTTTCAATCAACAGTGATATTTCGTTTTGCTTTGAATCCCAAACAGTTTACAAATTAATCAATTTTGTTTAAATTTATTGAATTATTTTTTTTATTAATTCCTTTGTTTCATATTTAATTTCGTTGTTTGTTCTTCATTTTATTGCTACATAATATCGACAATTATAAGCGTTTTCCATTCAAATTTATGTGATATGTTCGTTCGTTTATCATCCAATTGATGAAAATGAATGTTTATTTACGTTCTCTCTCTTATTCTTTTATTTATTTTTCGCACAAACTGTGAAAATATTTCTATATTTAGAGAATTTTCTTTCGCTTTTTCATTAATTTAAAGTTTATTTTACTCTGCCGTAACGTTCCGTTTATTTAATCATAGTAATAGTAAGTTTTGTTGCATGATGTATCAGTCTGGAAAAAAAGAGAGAAAATGTTAGAAACCAGTCGAAAATAAATGAAGCAATCTTTTTTAGCATTCGAGTTATTTGTTATTGTAATAATGTAACTTGAGTTATGCGTTTCTTCAAAGAACTGTAGCAATGTTTAGAACTGGATTTGACCATACCATTATTAAGTACATAAAGTGCATACATAAAACGGGTTGAGTATGATTCAAGAGGCTAATATTTATCTTATTAATTGGTAAAGAGAATTTTTGTAATCCACTTTAGATTTGTGTTTGTATAACAGAATCGTTGCTTAGTCCACATTTTTCTTTCTTTTTGATTCATATGGGGTGACAACTTTACTTCACTAAGCGTCTGTTTTGTGATTACAATATGTTCGGTAATTATTTGTATATACGTTTTACCATATGAAACGCACGAGATCTAGATAATGACTGACCCAGATATTGATAGTATGAAGAGTAAGAATTTAGGTACCGTGTTAGGGGCTACACACAATGTCGAAAACAAAATAAATTTCATATATTCGCAAATTTCGCCGTTTCACTTTTATTCACGTTTCATGTTCATTCATTTTCACAGAGGAATGTTTATGTCCCAACGACTAGCGCGCCATGGCGTCTGCAATTCTCCAAACGACAGTAAAGCACATAAGTCTAGTGTGCTTGTTGTTACTTTGCAACATACCTGAGCGCCGGAGGCGGCGGCTTGTAACAGCGAATTTTACCATCCACGCGTAGTGCGATGCGGGCCTATGTCAAATTATACGAAATTTCATGATGAAATACATTGGTCGAAAAGCACACAATTTTTCGTCTCCTGTCAGATTATGAAATTCAATGTATAGTATACTTTGACATAAGCCGTGTGTGAATTAAGTGAACCGCCACAGTGGGAAAAATGGCTATCTTTGTGTTTATAAATCTAGTACTTTTGAAACATTTTTATACTAACTAAAGATTATAGACAATTCTCAACCGGGCCGGACTGATGACCCAAAGGCCCATCGGGCTAAATTTTGATAAGGCCCACGAAATGAGTTTTATGAAGACTTGTAGTGGAAGAAAAATAACAATTTTTAAAATTCTACTGTCAAACAAAATCGTACATAGAAAACATGGACCTGGGCGAATTTTTTTTTTATACTTCTTATTTGTATAGTCGTAAGATCGCGAGTGAAACTTTTATACGCTCTATTTACAAATTTCGTATTTTTAAAGCGTTTTTCGAAGCTGATATTACACATTCTAAGAAAAGTACAAGATGTTTAAAGACATCAAGTGAAAGTACAAATAATAGTATTTTATTGCCATTTGAGGGGAACAATCGAGGCTTGCCGAGATTTCCCCTCAAATAGCAATATGATTCTTTATTGCATGAGCGAAAAAGAGAAACCAAACATAGGAGAACGACAAATGTCATTGTCAGCGATTAATAATTTCTCTTTTATATTACTAGGTCAATAATTTTCGAGGGGAAACACTGCGCGAATGCAATAAAATCAATTAAATACACAGGGCACAATTTCAATCACTCTCACTGTCGACGTTTATACAAAACAAAGGTACATGTCTCGGCTCTCGCTTGAAATTACGCAACAGGCAAAAAAAGCTTCAATTCGAATCGGAAAAGTTTAATCTAATTACATGAGTCTCATTTTTTGCTCTCGAAAAGTTGGTTATAGCGCAAACGGATCGCTGTCGCGGAAGATTGACGAAGCCGATCAAATTCCTACGTGGCTAACATAAATATCTTTAGAATGCCTCATCGCATCGTCTACCATCAGGCACCTCATAGTTTTCGCAAAACGTCGGTTGATGTTCAACTTTTTAATGACTGCCTCGTTCAACGGATCACACGACCCAAGTGATCCAACTATGAATGCTTCCACTTCGCAACCGTAACCCTGAAGTCGTGTACCAAAAAAATGTACTAGAGACCAAAGTTGGAAGAATCGGAAACGTGATGTATGTGAGATTCATACCAATCGTTCGAGGATTTCATGAAATCACTCTTTAAATTTTTTGTTTAAGATATGTTACAAGCATTGAAAAAGGGCCATCTGCCCGAATGAAATTTTGACTGGTCGAAAAATGCGAAAGGCCCATCGGGGAATGCCCCGACCGCCCATTAGGATCAGTCCGGGATTCTCAACGAAAAGTGAACTAAAGATAATCTAGTCAAAATGTAAAAATTCTCAAAATAAGTTAGCCTGCTTCAAATGTCAAGTGTGTAGAATGTGCTGCCATCTATTTTTGTTAGGAACTGCCAATGAGAAAATGTGAGAAAAAGTTTGACTATTTGAAAAGCCAAGAATTACACTCCAGTTTTGACAGATCTCAGATGTCAAATGTCAAAAATTATATAAAAATTACCAAAAAAATTGTATTTAATCACCTTTTTGCCTCTTTTTTTAGTGATTGTCACCTTGTTCGCCTACATAAAGGTGTTACTTCGTGAGGTAAAGAGCAGGAGGAATGTATGAAGTTATGAGTTAGTACATTTTTGTACGTCTAGAATATATAGTAGAGGTGTCCAAAAAATGGAAGTTGCAAAAACTTTGAGCCACCAAGCGGAATATGACTCTGTTTGTATCCCTGAAGAAAAGTGTCCATGGACTCAACTGAATCCAAGGTGGTTTAGGGATAGCTCAATGACGAAATATGCAAAAAATCGGGAAAATTGATTAAAATGTAAGATTTCAACAAGTCGGTCATAACTTAAGTATGATAGTAAAAAATAAATTTGGAAATCTTCTCGTGCGGTTGTTTAATTTGAAAGAATACGTACAAATGAAAATATTGTAGAACAACTTTTATAAAAATATTTATGTTTTGATGTCGCGCAACACCATTTTATCTTCCTTACTAATGTGACAGAAACAGTGACTGGTGATATTGTTTTGACACCAAATTATAATCCGAAGCCGTGTAAAAATGACAGCTTTACTTGACACGGTCTAATGAAGAGTACCAAGAAAACGTTTTTTTGTTCTCTAGCTGTATCCAGACTTTTTACCAATCGTTAGAGTCCGATAATGATCATCTTGCATGGTGATCTTTTCACCCTGAAGCCGCGTCGGTGGTGCTGTGGGCAAATGTTTCAAAACTATTTTTTGTTTGAATTTGCATAGAACTAATAGATTTTGGTATAAAACAGAGATTGTCGCGGAAGTCCCAGAAATTTGAATTATATCAATAACGAATATCAAAAACGAGATTTTTTAAGGGTTGGTAATAGTACATTATGCACCGCTGTCCAGGATGCTCTATTTTGACGATTTGGAGGTTATTGGAAAATGGGAAATAATCCAAATCGTCAAAATAAACCATCCTGGACAGCGGTGCATATATAGTTTTATCTATCGAGAGCAATATATCGAGTTAAACAGTTTTGCCCTAGGGCATTAAGTACGAGATTATTGCTCTAGATAGATAAAATTTTTTTCGCTCATATCTATGCGAAATAGGCGCGGAATATGCTTTCTCAGGCTTCCAACAAAATATTTAGACTTCAGGAAACTAGCCGAAAAAGTTTGGTGAAAATAGGTTGAGTTGCTCGGGCTTTAGGATCCATACAGGACCTAACTCTCGATATCTGACCGTACACGATAGTTAGCGGTTTTTCGTGAATATTTCTTTAATTATGGCGCATCCTTTTGCTTATTTTATAAATTTGCTGTTAAAGAAAAGGTATGTAAAACTCTTCAAATATGTTATTGCATTAATACTCTGGGAAGTTGGGAAGAGTTCGCAGCATAATTATGATGAAATTAATTATTAGGTCCGCTGTTGTTGAGCAAAGTTTGACCTTTTATAATGCAGTGGGCTTCTGTGATTTGAGTTTTACCCGTTAATTTGGGAAAATGTTTATAAAAGTATGTATGAAAGTAATGTGATAGAAATTGTAGGGGTCATAGGGTCCGTCATAGGGTCCGCGTAGCATATGTTAATTTTGATGTAAGTTAAATGTTTACTAATTTACATTGGAATATGTCTAAATGGCAATTGAAAAACTCTCCCGATAGACCAAAAAAACTTTTTTTGGGACCATACTGAAGGGATTAAATCAAACTTGTCCTAACAAGACTCTTCATCATACCTAAGATGTGACCAACTTAATGAAATCTTACCGATTTACCGTTTACCGATTATGCAGTTTTCATTACCGGTTTTTACCGAAACTTAAGTCATGATAAAATCCTACATTTAATGGAACAATTTATACCAATTTCCGGAAGTGAAACTCGAACTGAAAAGACTCACCGTATTCACACCAATGTATATACATTTAAGGTAATTCAAATCCACTGCTTTACGCGAGTTCATACTTTATCTAGTCCGATGAGTAATGCAATTGCCATTGTTTGTATAATTTGCACTTGAAAGGGCTGACTTTGGGCCTTAGCAAAATATCAGGACTTGACCTATTACTATTTCTAGTCAGCGTCCATGATTGACTGAATTGTTTTTGAAAACCGCTATTACAAAGGCGATGTCAGTAAATTATGCAGAAAAAGTTCGGTTCAACAAGACAAGTTTTTCTTCAAACAAGAGTTGACATTGTTCCAAGCCGTGGCTATTGTGTATCGAAAGTGTACGAATATTTGATTGTCGTCAAACCCCCTACTGTAGTATCGCAACGAGCCTTTTCGTAGAGCGATTTGCTAATAAAATATGTTCGAGATTATACGAAGATACTCTTGACAGTCTTTGTTGTCTTCGGTCATATTTCCAAATGAAAAGAAAAGGGTAAGTAAATTCGTACGATTTGAGTGAAATATATTTAGAATTTTCTGTATTACATTGGTTAACAATGTTTCAGTAATATTACCGGTAATACCGAAGGCACCTCCTCCGGTTATACCGATAACCGGTAATGCAAAAATCTTTCGGTAATCCCTTCCCTAATCGACACCAATTTCATGCTTGACAAGTTGAGCATATCGCGCATCACGGCATGAAAATTACTATATTTTGTCATGCTTTGTCGCACTAACGGTGTGGATTATCTTTCAGTTCCAAAACAAAAGAAATATATAGAACTGTCAAAGTCGCAGCTAACTTCACGTTGAATCCTTGCGCTTAGTGCGACATCGATTTAAGTCAAAGAATACGGAGTGCATGAGATGAAGAGCACACTATTTTGCGTAGCTTGTTATGAATTTTGTCATGAAGTTTTGAATGCTTTGACGTAAGCCGACGCCGCAGTAAAAGCGTGGATACAATGATTTATTGAACTTAGCAGCAGTTTTCATACATTCATTTCGTTCTTTGGAAAATTGAAAACAATGGAATTTGTTAAGAATGAAGTTAGCAGCCGGGTGGGTCTGTAACATTCTAAATTTAGACCAAAGACTTGGTTGTTTCTTGATTTTTAGATCTATATAAGCAACTAGAACAAAAGAGACAAATTTGTGATGTCAAGAGGAAAATTCCCTCATTCCGGGGTCTAGGAGGTAGAGCCCAATGCGCCTAGGGCAGCCTACATAGCGGTAGAAAGCTCATCTCAGGCGCGGGGGTTGGTGAGTAGAGTCCCCCCTTCCTTACAAATATCAGTTCAGGCTCGGTGTAATATTTTGTCCGGGATAATAACAGTCCTACAACCAGAAGACGAACCATTTAGTTGTCCTAGTGCAGTCATTGCATATGTGACGATTATTCTCAATGAAATGACGACTCTCAACCGCCCAATACCTGCAGTTTATATTGTTAAGACGGCAAAGAGAATTAAATTCCACAAAAATAGTTAGTGCCACTGAATTACAGATGATCATGTGCTATGACACTTGGCACGCAAATTGATTTAGCAATGTAGATTTTGGCATAACATTTTTATCAATAGACAATAAAATTGTTTTTCATTAGATGTTTAATGCTTGATGTCATATTAGACGCGACGTGTGTTTAACTTAATGGAAATTTATGTCATTATCACAGGAAATGATGTCATTTGAGGATTTAAAAACACTCGGTTGAAAGTGGATCCAAATCGAATTGAAAATGCTTCGTGTTTTTCCGAGCTTGGAGTTAAAAACTGCGAGTTTAATGTTTTTGTTATATTTCATCGCGAAAAAATGTTCATGCCACATGTTCGTTAGAAACGAACGACAAAATTATCATTGAATTGATAACAAGAAAAGAATGTTAATTGATAAAGCAACAATTAATTGATACACAAAGCATTTACCTTACACATGAAAAATCACAATTTACAAAAACAACGAAAACACATGCAAACCGTGTTTAAGAAGAGTGCAATATTACAATTGCCGGTGCCAGGGTATATAAAAATTGTGGTTTATGAACTGAGAAACCGATAAATTAAACAGATTATTGGAACGCAATTCATAAATAAAAATTTACAACTACACTTTAATTGAAATTGGTAAGCATATCGATTAGATTCAATTAGCTTGTTACACAGAGTTGAGGAACTAGTTTAAAGTTACTGTTCGGCTAAGCTACTTGTCTTGAGGCTAAAAATGTAACACCAAGCACTAAAACGACTGTTGTGTAATAACATCGCTGATACTAAAATAATGAAATGGTGCAAAGTTGGGGAAAAAGACAGGCTAAACTTCAGCTGAACGTTCTCATCTAACTCAGTCATTTTCTCTGCCTTATTTTCCACTCATCACCTGTGGTATGTTACTAGATACGATCAATAAATTTTTATGAAGTTGGTAATTCTGACTGTTTCAATTATGCTAATGAACTTGTTGTTTGAACAAGAAATATTACTTTACTGATTTATTTTGTATGCTGAAAGTAAGTAAGCTCAGGACCCCTATTTTCAATAAGCGAGAAGTCGTGCGGTATTTTCGCCGGCTGTCTCCGCTGTTCTAATTATTTTTTTCCTGATGGTACAAGTGACACCAACATAAACGTGCTCCAGTTATATTTAGGCGAACGATTTGTTTTTTATAAAACTAAAATGTGCTTTAGAAAAACTTTCGTCTTAAAATCACCATGAAAGGCGTTTCAATTCAACGTCTTTGACAAGCAGATTACTACACGTATATGTTCTTTGCTTAAGTTTCCTTCTTCTCGCCGCTTAACTAAATTTTTACCAATCAAAAATCTATTGGTTTGTTTGTTTAATTTAGTTAAATTTTGTGGTGCAGTCCAGTGGACTTTATTCAGCTAAAGTCAGCAATAATTATAAGATAATATTAATAGATGAAATGGGCATATTTAAGTCTTTTGATAAACACGTCACAAATAATGGGGGATCTAGCATTTGAATGACATGAAAAACAAGCGAATTTTTCCACAAGTACAGGCGACCGATACTTTTCACACGGAGTCCCACGTGAGCTAGTAATGTAACACTTAAGCTATTGCCACATTTTGTCTACACGATATTTTCAATAGCAACTTTTCAGAGAGCCAAAACAGCATAACAGCTGATTGAACAATGTCATACGTGAGCGGTAAAAATTGCTCTAAGCCAATCAGATAATAGTATTTGTCATACGTGAGCGAACGTGAGCGAAACAATTGAAAATGATGTGCTCCGACTCTCTGCACGAAAAACTCCTATATTTCAATATTGATGACAGCTCCTTTACATGAAAAATGTCATAGTATGAGTGAGCTACTTTTTATTCGTCCATCGTTTCCGATAAAATAACGAAAAAATCACGAAAACATTTTTTTCAAATATCTCACTTACGGCCGAAGCTCCCTGGCTAAACATTACAAAACAATGACAATAATAATCTAAATTTTGAGCAGATCCGGAAGTGAGCTGCCGACGCAGTCGACCCGTCGGAGTAGGTAGTTACCTCTGCTCATCGTCATATTTTATTCATTAACAATTACTCAATTAAGAGTATAAGTTATTACGTTTAAAACAGGAGTCAATGAAATAAGACGAATACAGAAATTGAAATCGAAGATTGCCCGATATCACGAATACTTTTGTCGTTATTTTTATTTAGTTAGCAATCACCAAACTCGTTCCTCCGTGGTAAATATAAGAATTGTGACATCAAATTTATTTTCATTTGCGGTTTGTTTACATTTCGAAATACAAAGGTTGTACCACTTGCTCATATTTGAAAAAAGTTGGATCGATTTCAACTTTTGCTAATATCATGACAAGAACTATTAAAATGTACGGAAATTAACAATATTTCAGTATCGTGTAGACAACACTCATATGGTGTGGCGTTAGCATTACATCTTCTACTAGGGTGTTATAAAAATACGAATGTGAGCCGAGATCTTTTGTTATGCGATTAAGTTCAAAACGAATTTAATAATTAACTTTAAAACAACAAAAAATAGTTCGTCAAGTCGTACTCATACAAACGTAACGCGATTAATCGCAGATCTATTACTCAAGGTCTAAACATATTGTCCGCGATTATTCGCACTACTACCACATTCGCACTAGGGAATGCAATTACGGCGCCGTAAAAAAATTTCCGTAAAACCGTAAAATTTTCATTATTACGGGCAATTTTCCGTAAATTTACGGGCAATTTTCCGTAAATTTACGGAAAATTTCGTAAAAAATGTTTTATACCTGTCTCAGGCTTCATTTATGACATTAATTGCTCACAATGTAAAATACAGTAAAACCTCACTATAACGAACTGTGTTTTTTCCGATTCCTATTCGGATATCTCCGGCACCAGATAAGTTAGAACAATAGTAATATATGCTTTGGAAAGCTGTAGATGTTCTCTTTCTGAATTACAGAATACTATTGTTCTAGCTTATCTGGTGCCGGAGATATCCGAAGAGGAATCTGAAAAAACAGAGCTCGTTGTAGAAAGGTTTTACTGTACTGCGACACCGTGTACTGCAACACAATGCCTCTGCACCAGACCCGTAACCAGAACAGATTTTTTGACTTGCGCCTCACAAAAAAAAGGTGAAAAAAGTTGTGGTTTTTGTGGAATATGGGACAATAATCTGGTTGTTCCCTATATCTACTGATGCCTGAGCACAGCTTCGAGTAAGCTATTTCTTCTATGATAAAATATTTTTCTTACAGCGGTGTTTGTTTGCGACAAAACCTTCGGAGCCTAGAATTCGCATTAGAATGAAACTATGAATTTATTTATGTATTAAGAATGCAAAGTAAAATAACAACGTTAATGGTTTACCACTGATAAGGGAGCTTTTTAAGGGCGTGAATGGCTTAGCCCTGATGGAAAGTGAGACGTTAAGAGAGTCGAGCACGATAAGGTAAACGCCGAAAGAGTGAAAAAAGGGGAGTCTGAAAATGGTTTGCCGCGATTTAATGGAAAGTGCAACTCTTTTGATAACGAGCTTTTTCAAATGTTTTTCTTATCATCGTATGTAGATCGGAATATTTGCGATGCGATTAATAGCATCAAGTCCATTTCAGTAGGACTTGATTCGGTTCCTATTGCATTCATCAGGTTGCTTCTCCCAATAGTGCTGCCAGTCTTTTTGTATATCTTCAATTTGTGTATCGACAAGGCAAAATTCCCTAAGATTTGGAAGTATGCAAGAGTTCTCCCGAGTCACAAGAACACTCGGAGATCTACCTTGGATGACTACAGGCCCCCATAAGTATTCTTCCGTCCCTATCCAAGGCCTACGAAAGAGTTCTGAAAAAGCAGATCTCGGGTCATATGAAAGAGCAAAGTCTTTTGTTTAAACTTCAGTCAGGCTTTACGTTAGAACTTTGGTACGACGTCAGCCCTCTTCAGGGTGACCACGGACGTACGGTCTAACATGAGTAAAAACGTTGCCACAATCCTATTGCTACTTGTCTTGATCATGACCTGCTTCTCAACAAACTGTCGCTGTATTTTGGTTTCTCACGCGGTGATATCCAACTTATGAGAAGCTATCCTTCAGACCGATCTGTATTCGTGAACGGATCTCGATCTCGAATGTTAGGCGTCAGTTGCGGTGTACCACAAGGATCTGTATTAGGACCTGTACTCTTCTCTACTCTTTATAAATGACTTAGGGGCCGTTCATAAATTACGTAACGCTAAAATTGGCATTTTTTAGACCCCCCCTCCCCCTGTAACGCTAGCGTAACACAAGGTCCCGGAGTTAGTGGTAGATGGCCACACGATTACATATTAAAAAACTGTGAGGAATCTCGGTATGACACTAGATGGAACACTAAGCTGGGAACAACAAGGACGTACTGCTTCCGCTAAGGTATTTGCGGAACTCCGTAGCATGTGGCCAGTCGCTCGCCTTGCCCCACTGAAAACTCGGAAGCTGTTGGTAAAGTCGCTTCTATTGCCGCAACTACGTATTGTTGTCCAGTACATGGAGATTTATCTGCGCCTGTCAATGAAATTCTTGATAAGCCGTTCAATGCTTGTGTGCGGCCTGTGTATGGGATCAGGTCTCGCTCCTAAGAAAGAACCTGTTCACCTACCACGATTACCTGACTAATTCTGCCGCGGAACGATAAAAAAATTATCTATAACTCTCTGTTTGTTAGAGGGGCCTCGAAGTATAATTCACTGCCTGCTGACATTAACAATACTTCTTCGCTAACGGGATTTAAACGAGGGTGTAGGGATCATTTGGGCTTAGTTAACTAATAGTACCTTGCACCTACTCTCATTCACTTTCCTTCATTACATTACTTCGCTCACGTCATTCATTTCATTCATTTGAACTAAATGCATGCAATTCATCCACATCATTCACTGCATACGATTGCTTCGAAATTCGATAACTGCTGAAATTGGACCACAAAAACGCCTAGCTTCTTCTTTGTTCGAATTTTATTTATTCCTTGTTTCCTTTCATTTCTTTATCAATGCTTTTTTTTAAATATATCGCTATTTATAATATGTAACTTGACGTATTGTATATGTAACTACAAAAGGTTGTTAGACCTTAAACATATAAGTATTGCCAATAAATCAATCAATCAAATCAATGTTGTATGGAAAGAGAAAATGTGAACAAATATTAAATTTTCATTTAAATATTTATCATCATTTTTTATCAATTGGAGTTAAAGTAACAAATCTAATCATTATATCGGTTGAGGTGGCGGGCGTACGGATTTCCAGAGGAAGCTGCGCCCCACCTGGTTACGGGTCTGCTCTGCACATTTTACATATGGCGCAAAATATGATACTGAGTGATACTAAGCCGATCCCGACGGGTTAGCTCAGTGGTAACGTACTGGCTTTCCACCAAGAATACCCGGGTTCAAGCCCGGTGAGGATAAAATTCTGTATAGGATTTTTCTTCAATTTGTAGCATGAAAGTAACGTTCCTAAGCACACCAAGCTTCTAAAAATGGGTAGTTGTGGAGTTTGGTGTCCACAACGAACCGTACACACCCACCCGCGTCACCATACACGATGAATTCTGTGTACAGATATCTGAGTCTATCTTAAGGCGGAGATATAATGAACACCAGATGAAATCCTATATATGCGGCTACAATATATAGGCGTGGTTCGGAATTCACGTTAAGCATGTGGTCCAACAAACAGATTAATGGTTGCTCACTCAAATGCCCTAGAAAAAAGTATTTCAGTTGTGTGTGATACACTGCATTTACGGGCTCGTTTAGAATAAGCATAGTTAAGTCGGAGGCTTGAAGATGTATCGTAATGTTCGGGCCCAAACAGCGAGATTCATTTGGCGTGTACGGCTTGTGCCGGGGGCTAGAAGATGTATCGTAGTACGTGTGCTCAGACGACGAGGCTTATTCAGCGTACCGGTTACAACTATGCGTTCTGAAATGGGAACATTTAAATGTGGGAATCTAACTAAGACAGAATACATGACTAGGTGGAATGATAGAAGAGTAACGGGGAAGGAACAAAGGATCATAGGATCTGTGTTTCAAGGCCAGTTGGCCGCCTCGACCAGAAAATCTAAGCCCATCCCGAAGGACAGATAATCACAAGTTTCGTTGAGAGGAAGTCCTACTCTTTCGTATGTGATTTCCTAATGTTTGAGCGAGGATTTTCACTATATCGAATTTTCCAGACAGACAAAGAATTTTCTACGTTCATCAGCGCCACTCGGCTCCTCTCATTTTACCGAACGAATTGTTTTCTGTTGTGTTTGATGAACCAGCTCGTAAATTCAACTTGAGAGAGAGTATGAGCGAGGCAGTAACTAAATGTGACGTAACTTTTATGGTTCTTTGGGAAAGGAATATGAGAAAAATTATTATCATTTCAAAATAGTATTTTTTGCTGACATGCTGTTTGTTTTAACACATTCCCATGTCTTCATTTTGTAATCAAATAATGCGTTACTCGTTTTTCCGCTTTGAGTTGAACACATAAACAAAATTAATGACTAGGACAATCCCTCCTTTTTTTTGTGTGCGCGCTATTTCATACAAGAAAACCAACGGCAATGCGCTATTTCAAATGTCTGGTGAAGTAAGATTACATTAAAGGCCGTTCGTGTAATGTGTAATTTAAGTGAAGAAAACAAAGTGCTATTCAACACAAACATTCCATAAAACTGATAAAAATTTCTCCTTCATTAAATATAAATATGTAAGAGATGCCATGGTCTATAATTTACATTCTATGACAAAAATAAACAAAATCATAAAAATGTATTCCACAAGCATAACACCATCGGAACGGTGTTAAATCGAAGAAAAAAGAAAATTAAAGCGATGGTTTTGCTCTTTATTATGGATAGTAATTTATGCCAAATAAGAAATTTCTTTGATAAATCGAAGACGAAATCGTATTTTAAATAAGAAATATGCAGGAGACTGTGGAAGTGATTCTTTTTGTTTTCTTTTCAGTGAAATTTAAATATATTTTTGTGGTAGCTGTAGCGATGTGAAATGAAAATTTTTTTTACAGACTTTCGGTTTGTGCTTACATTGCTGATGGGTAGACGAATCGAAAAAAAATTGTTATTTTCGGTACTGAGGTACTGATACATTCAGTTTGGTTGCGTGGTGCACTTTCGTGTAGGTTTATTCAACTCTGCCATTGACAACAATACTAAACGCCTAATTTCCTCATTTAAATTTTCATTACAGAAATAGACACAATTTCGTTCAGGAAATCTAAAATTTTATTTTTTTTTTCTATCACACAATGCCACCAACACTCTGTTGTTTTCAACTTAGAGAAACAAAGTAACATCTTAAAGGCAGGGTAATAAAATAAAATCTGTTTCGATTATACAATCTTTAGCTTACGGACACCTTTTATATTGAATGTAACGCGTATGACCCGTTGGTTAGCTTTATCAAATTGAAGGCTAAGAAGATTCTACAACATTCTAGAACATTCTACAATTTTTCTCTGAAAAGATTGTAGGTTTCTAAAGATTTTGCAATTTTTCTTTGATAGAGTTGTCGTGGCCCGGCCGGTCATCTTTCGGCAGTGTTTCGGCAAAAAGGTATCATTCATAAAAGACGTCCGATCCTAAGGGGGTAGGGAGACTTCAAAACCCGGACGCTTTTGGACGGCGGGCGGGGAGGGAAATGTTGAAAGGAGTTGGACGTCCGATGAAAAGTTCACATCTTGTTGTTGAATTTCTTTGTCTGCTGTACAAATTTTAACGTGTAGCCACCAGTCAAGTTCTTTTACATTGTCACCTTCGTCTCATGTAAAGTGAAGCGAAGGGAACTAAGAACTTGTAGACTACAAACATTCTTTCGTAAAGTTAGTAACTGTCGAATGTATGAAAACAGTAACTCCCGTGATATTAACATCTGAGAACGAATTACAAACGAAATAGGTTAGAGGTGACACAGCCCACCTGATCCGTTACAGCGCCCCCCAAGACACTCGGAAAATGTATACTTTTGTTTTCACTTTTAAATTTAAACTCTAGCTTTTCTTTTATTTTATAAAAAATCTTGCATTCGAACTACCTTTTACGTAACAGTTTTCGCCTGCGGCGCTGCAAGACATTGGTTGTCAGGGGTAAGCTATGAAAGTGTTTCAATTTTACTGGACTTCATAGTGTAATGTCTGCATTCGATCTACAAATTTCGCCTGCGGCGCTATGACAGATTTCCTCCCAGCCCCAAAAAAACTAAAAACTTTTTAAAATCATCGCCTTCTGTCTTCAGTTGTAACTCGGGCCCGGATTTGGTGTGTACGGATATTTATAATTACAATAAATAAACTACCAACTTTATTGTTTTCTATTCTCCTCTACGAAATCCAGCGTCAATGTAGTGAATATTTGTGAACAATAACAGTGCTACAATAAAAATGTCCCTGGTGTGTAACTCAAAGTAACACATTTGCCTACAGAAGTGAAATGTAGTCGAAATTTCCTTAAAATAAAACAGTTTTGACAAATTACATTTATTAAAATTCTAAATGTTTCGCCCCTGTTGAGTCAAATGAAAGTCTTCGCCTCTGCTTTGCTCAGATGGATTCTTCTTCAGATCCTTTCGTTACCGAAGTTTTTTTTTTACTGTGTCAGTGGTAAATTGCACACATACCTAGTGCCATCTATGATGTACTAAGTGCGGAAACTAGTAGGGCTTAGAATGCCGACTCGCCCCATCGTGTTTTACCGACAGGCATTTTTTGGACCAGACGCTTAACGTGAATTCCGAACCACGCCTGACAGTAGCTAGCATTTCACCATTAGGATATCTTCTGGTGCTAATTATATCTCCGCCTAAAGTTAGACTCAGATAATTGTACACAAAATTCGTCGAATATGGGTGACGTCATAGCGATTAAGAAAGGAAACTGCAAGAACCAGTGAACAGAAAGAGGCGGCAGATCGAGATACAAAGAACTGCGGAAGGAGGAAAAGTGTTTGCACCGGTGCGGTGCAAGAAGAGAGAGCTCAAGATAGCACGCTACTTCAGCTAGAGAGATTGACGAGTCAGGAAAGTTCTATAAACGTATAAACAATCAAAGGAAAGGATTCAACTCGCGAATAATCATATGCAAAGCAGTAAACGGAACGTTGCTCACTGCAAAACATGATGTCTTGGAGAGATACAAAGAACATTTTGATGCATTGTTCAACGGGGATGATGATGCGACTGATGATAGCGATGTTTCCTTTCTTGACGACGACGATCGTATTGTAGCAGCGCCAACAATAGAGGAAGTCTCAGCAGAAATTTCAGCGGGAAGCAGGAAGTCTCAGCAGCAATTTCAGCAGGAAGCAGGAAGTCTCGGCAGCAACTCAAGTATAATAAAACTTCCGGTCCGGATAATATACCAGCAGAATTGCTGAAGACGGGTGGAGGAATTGTCTAAAGTAATTTATGATTTAGTAAAACGAATATGGAACACAGAAAATTTGCCTGGCGAGTGGTTAGAGGGTGCCATTTTACTTCTACACAAGAAAGGTGATAAAACCAGATGCGAAAACTTCCGTGGAATTGCCTTGCTGAACACGGCTTACAAAGTTTTTGCTCGAGTGCTATTCGAAAGACTAAATCCGCTGGATGAGAGTGTCATTTGAAATTATCGAGGCGGATTCGGACGAGATCGTTCAACAAGTGACCAAATATTCACCCTTCGTCTGATTTTGCAAAAGAGCAGAGAGCTTTAATTCCGGACGTACCATCTTTTCATCGACTTCAAACAGCTTAGACAAGACCAAGCGTATGGAATTGTATCCGGCGATGAAGGAGCTTGGCTTTGAAAAAATGTAAATTTGTCTTGTGAAAGCGACATTGGATGGCACCAGATGTCGTGTCAAGGTGCAAAAACGACATGTCAGATGTGTTTGCTGTTAGAGAAGGACTGATGCAGGGAGACGCTCTATCTTGCTTACTCTTTAACTTGGCTTTGGAAATCGCAATGAGACTTGCTGGTATCCAAACCAACAAAACGCTGGTGAATGGAACAGTTCAAGTCCTGGGCTTTGCAGACGACGTGGACCTCGCCAATCGTACACATGCAGCAGCAGTTGACACTTTCACAAATCTGAAAATCCAAGCTGAGAGGATGAGTTTGATGATAAACCTTACCTAGTACATGAAGATCGAGCCGAGTCCGGTAGCTAATCAAGAACGAAACAAAATACGCAATAGACTTCAACCTCGAGGTAGTGGATGAGATCATTTATCTTGGATCTACGGTCAGATGGTGACAACACACCTGAAATTCACAGACGTATCATGGCGGCAAGCAGATGCTACTTTGGTCTAACTAAACATTTACGATCAAAGTTAATATCAAGAAAACGAAGTGCCATATTTACAAAACAATATTGATCTACAGATGCGAATCTTGGACGATGAAGAAAAGTGATGAACCGTTGCTTCTAACGTTCGAGCGCAAGGCACTTCGCACCATATTTGGAGTGATGCGCGAGGGTGAGAGATGGCGACGCCGATATAACATTGAATTGGAACGTGATTTTGGCGAGCGGGATAAAGTGGCGACGGTGAAAGTCCAAAGGTTGAGGTGGGGGGAGTATTGAGTTGGTGCTGTTTATTTATTTTTTGTAGGAAACATTATTTGGAACAAAAAATGGTTCTACACTATGGCAAAATTATAACGTTTTGTATTTTTAATTACTTTTTCGCTGATTTCAAAGATTTTTCACACACGAAAATTACTATACTTGAATATATCTCTCTCTTTTCTTCTCATGTAATTTTTAGTGATTCTCTCAAGAAAAAGACTATTTTTGCTACAGAGAGGTACATTTCGATTTAAACACTTTTTAGATATGTTTGATATGTCAGAGTTTTAAATGTCACACTACATAAGATGTATGCGCAATAAAGAGACGCAACGTGCACGTACAAATCAAGTATATCAATGTAAAAGAAATGTGATTTGAAGTTAATGACATTTAAAATTCTAACAAACCTAAAACTGTTTAAATCGAAATGTACCTCTCTGTATATAAACGCTACCTCATAAAAACTACAAAATTAGAAAATGTATGGAAAACACAATTTTGAAACTAAAATATAAAATCAACCTGAAGTTTTCGAGGCATGACGTAGAACAACTTTTTGTTCTGAATGTTATTCCACATCATATAAAAATATCTTTGATCGACACTACCTAACCGGTTTATTAGCACGCATGGATGAAAACAGAGCCCCTTAAAAGTATTCCGTAACGATCCAGAAGGGGAGTTGGTGGTTCAAAAATTAGATGGAATGATGGCGTCGAACAATATCTTCGGACGCTCGGAATAAGAAATTGGCAAACGACATTCAGCGTTGGCTTCGAATTCTAGAGCAGGCCAAGGCCCACAAGTGGCTGCAGCGTCGAGAAAGTAAGGGTGTAAGTTTCAATTTAAACATATTTGCCGCTGCTACGTAACAATCAGAATATTAATCAACTAAAAGCAATTATGAGTGACTTCATTTTGTGTGAGATAATGTCTATCAGAAAGATTTATGATAAAATCGTAGTTTGCTTTTACTTATCTTGCTATTGTTATTTTTAGGTCTCTTTTTTCACTCAAATTACGGATAGGAATGGATTGCGAAAGTGAGAAGATATTGGAAAAAAGGTACGGTAAAAGGTGCGAACGTAAAGTTTTTCCAATAATATTTGAGGCAATACTGAAGCGTGATGGCTTGGCGTTATTGAATTTCTACATTCCCTTATTCGCAAGGAGAAATGCACCAGACATGTTTTCATGGGAGCCATGCAGTTAAAGTATGGAAGCAAATCCCCAACTTTCTCAACGATATTTCGAGAAAAGGCAATCTTTAAGGGCGCAAGGGATTTGGTTGTTCGAAGATGCGATGGATTGATGACTTAGAATACGGTTTACATGCGCTAAGAATAGAGTGTAGAAAGAGATAGCCAAGGATGGGATGAAGTTTTCGAGCAGGCCAATAGATGGCTGTAGCGCTGGAAAATTAAGGTAAGTGTATGTACGAAATAATTCGTATTAGGCGAATGTTTTTGTGCCGTACAGGTCTTTTTGCGCTAGGTTGCATACATGCTCACAAAAATTCTGAGAAAATTTTCTTTTTTGTTACCATAAATTCTCGAATGTGCGAAGATGAGTGACGAAACATGAGTATTAGTTAATAGAACGAATCAAAAGGTGAGTATAATGCCAAAATTTCAAACACCTGAAGTTGTGCCTTATGTCTCTGTAGCTATGAATATATTTGTTCACCAAATATGCAAATGCACAAGCTATTGAATAATATCGTGTCGTTGATATTATCATCTAATAAAAATAACTGGTTATTCATATATACATTCGTGTGATTGTTAAGCGACCATCCGATAATTGAGGTTTCAGGTGTATCGTGTATTCACAACGTCGATTTCCTGAAATGAAAACTAATTCGAAGACGTTGTACGTGGACAAGCGGCAGTTAGATAATTTGTTCATAATTCTGTTAAGATTATTTCATGCCAACGCTACATGAGTCTGTGGAACAATACGAATGCGACACATTCCGTTTACACCGAAACTACTTATTCCATTTTTCAATCCAATTCGTGTTTCGATATTTTTTATGAAATGGTTGATGCGAATCAACTTACCCATCTAAACGATTGGCAAGAGATCTCTTTTAAGTAGCTATTGATTCTCATTTGCAATAACGGAATTCGAAACGGAATTTCGATGCAAAAATATGATGGGAAAATCAAACTTTGCGTATGGAATTGATTGAAATTACACTGCATTTCATAAAGTGAGGTCGTTTTTTATGTTTCGATTTTCTATAAATAATTGCTCCATCTATTTATTCACATCAGACATCGTTCAACGTATAACAACATATTCATTCAATTGCGAACTAAATTAAATGTAACAGCAAACGTTTTCAGAGTGTCTCATATCCATGTAGATGACCTTATACATTTTTAGATGTTCCTGCAAATCGCTTTAGACTTTTACTCTTATTTGGGACTATGGGCTGGCTGGTCTGAAATTATTCAGTGCTACAGTATAGGCACTGTGTGAGGTGTGAAATATTAATCACTTACTGACAGACTGGCTTCGCTTGGTCTCACTACAGATGAGATTCACGATTTCGTGTTCCTAGGTGGGCTTGTCTCTACAATGTTAATCTGTAGCTTAGGTGATGTTAATGAGTCTAGAGGATTTTGAAATGGAAACGGAGTATGACGAAGGCTATACGTAAGGGTTTGAGAAAGTTCAATCTCGACAGGACACTGATTAGGTGGATTATGGCAATGCTCGCAAACAGGCTGCTGACGGTGGAATTGTTTGGAGTCAGTAAGCAGGGAACAGTCAACAGGGGTTGTCCGCAAGGAGGTGTGTTACCACCAATCCTTTGGAACATGACAGTCGACGACCTCTCAATAAGCTTACCTAGCAATAGGATACGCCGATGACATAGCGATCTTAGTATCAGGACCTTTTGAAGAGGTCGTAGGTCAGCTCATGCAGAGAGCTTTCGCGTTGGTGGAGGCATGGTGCCGATACTCAGGACTTTCTGTTAACCCAGATATAACTGGGCTGCTACTTTTCACCACTAAGAATAAGATCCGAAAAATGAGACTACCGAAACTCTTCGGGCAGCAGCTAGTGCTGACGGACAAGGCGAAGTACCTTGAGGTCATACTAGACGAGAAGCTGAACTGGGGAACACATATCCGAGAGGATAAGTAAATCAATCAGAGTTTTCTGGCAATGCCGCAATGCGATCGGGAAGTGATGGGAGCTTAGGCTTAGTATATACTGGTTACACACGGCCATTGTGAGACCAATAATGAACTATGGCTGCATGGTATGGCCACACAAGCTAGAGACGATGAGCGTACGTAGGAGACTTGCACATGTGCAGAGACTAGCGTGTCTTAGCATAACGGGAGCGATGACTTCGACTCCGACTGCGGCTCTGGAAGTTTTACTGCCAGTGAGTCCGATTGACCTATTTATAGAGCGAGAGGCATGGATGATAGTAGCTAGACTGTTCAGGTGCGGTCATTGGTTCGGCGCTCGACAGGAGCATGGGTCATGCGGGTATCTTAACTAAGCTAAGGAATGACATCAGAGAGATTGAGACGCCACAAGACTATATGCTAGTTGAGTTTCGTTTCGATAAAAAATTCCGAACCATTATTCCCAATAGAGTGGATTGGGAGGGAGAAAGATCACCCGTAGAGTGAGATGTGGGAATTTTCACGGATGGATCCAAGAAGGAGAAAGGAGCAGGTGGGGGAATATACTGTGCGGAGTTGAGACTGGAGGACTCGATCCCGCTCGGGAATCTCGCGACAGTTTCCCAAGCAGAAACAGTTGCCATCAGCGTGGGCTGCGAAAAGCTATTGGAGCAGCGGTTGGAGGGCAAGAAGGTTTCGATTTGCACTGACAGTGAGGCGGCGCTAAAAGCGCTGTCATTTTGCAAGCTATCGGCTAAAACAGTCTTAAGAGGCAGAATGGCCCTGGAGTGGCCCTATCAGAGAAGAACGAAGTTACTCTGGTATGGGTTCCGGGACACTCGAACATTGAGGGGAATGAGAAGGCTAATGAGCTCGCAAGGAAGAACCAGCACTCGGCATTAACGTTGGATTGGTACCAGAACTCATCAGAGACAAGGCCAAAGACAGGCATCAGAGAGCGTGGGAGCAGCTGAACGCTTGTAGGCAAGCGAAAGAGTTTTTGTTGGGATGGAACTCGAAGACCACGAAATATCTCTTAAGCTTAGATAAGGCAAGGCTAAGGTTGTTAGTGGGAGTGCTAACAGGACACAACTGCTTAAGATATCATTTGAACAAAATGGGACTTAGCAACGATCAGAACTGTAGAAGGTGCGGAGATGTACCGGAAACGGCGAATCACTTCATGTGAAACTGTCCTGCACTGTCCATGCTGAGGTCGAAGCACCTAGGTGACTTTTACCTAACACTAGAGGAATTCCGAAAGGTGCCATTGCCTGACGTTCTATCCTTCATTACAGACAGTAAATGGATGGACTATCCAGACATTTAGCACAGCAAAGAATGCACGACATAAAGAGCCCAACATAGATGGCTTCAGTGTTCAGCATGAGCGCCTACTGTTTTAGTCATAGAGTTTTGTATTGTATTGTGCTGTCATGACTAGTATATAAGTTTGTATCATGCTACTCGGCCAAATAAACCAAAGGGTTTTAACGAAATCTGTTCGAAGATTTGCACTAATTTTGATTAACATGCTGCTTTTGCCAGAGCGTATCAACCTGCGAAAATTTGTTGAACGCCTCGCAATTAAGCGAATAAATGGATTTCGAATGCATTCAGAATCCATTCCCTGCATACATTTTAGTTCACTAATTTTTTATTCACGGAGATCAAGTGTCGTTATATCAGCTGAACGCCAATGAGTTTTGATCTACTAATATACCTTGAAATATTATAGTACAAAATTTCGCTTGTGTGAAGTACTGGAAATAATGGAAAAGAAAGAGATGGGCAATGCCGTTGGGAAACTTATTGTACATTATTTAAAACAGCTTCGTTGCTTCTTGTGGGATACGCGCCAACTTCATGGTTATTGAGATAGCACTGATATAGACAGCTCTTAACGAAAACAGGTGGCAGCACATTCTTCAGGCAGTACTTAACGAAAATAAATGGCAGCACATTCTACACACTTGACATTTGAAGCAGACTAACTTATCTGAGAATTTGGACATTTAGAGCATACTGTCTTTAGTTCATGATATCGACGTTTCAAGGATGACAGATGCCGTAGTTTGCGTTGAGAATGGCCTATAATAAAAGTGAAGTTTGTTCCACACGAAATAAGTGCTCGTTTTACGTTGTACTAAAAGTCGATCGTAGCGCTGGATAGGATGGGATAGGATAACGCATTACCTCTGAGACCCATAGTTCTATCGACGTGTTTTCTCTGAAATTGTTGGTTTTATTAGCGAAAAAGATTTCCACTACGTCTTACTCAAAACTCATGAAATTTTCTATACCTGTGCGTGCGCCAAACGCCCGCCGGCCGCTGAAAAAAGAGTTACAAAAGAACGCAGCCGCCGCCGAATATTATTTGACGTACCGACACCAAGACTCTCTGATTTTTGAAGCCGCAGGGAATGAATAAAAACAGTTTAGAGAGCCGAGATTTTTCGACCGAGTCTAGCCTCCCCCTTCTCGTTCATCTATGACCGAGGTCCTCAAATACGGTCCGTTTTTCCTTGCATCACTCAATTGACTCGTTGCCGGGAAATCGACATTCTACTACTTCAGAGTTGATTCAACGCATGTTACAAACGTCATAGAAAGCCTATGAGATCATTTGTATTTCAGGCGGTCTAAAGACGATTCAAATCGATGAAAAAGTGACGAAATAGCAATAAAATTTCAATTCATAATTTTTTTACAATTTCCTATGTACATTTTATTCAAAGCAAATTTCAGTCAAAATGTGATCTTGTAAATAATGATAGGCAGATGATGAAAACGTGCACAATTCAAATTAATAATAGTGTTTTTGTATGCCACCGTTTATCGATTATTACACAACAAAACAATTACATTACGTAAATAATGTAATTGAAAGTAATATATACCTAAAGATCACACTGTCATCAGACTATCATTTACAAAGGCTCATCAATCGATGGCAATCAATTAACAAATTATGTGAAGTGTCAACACATAAAAAATGTGTAACAATCAAAATAAATAAATTAAAATCAATTCCATCGACATTCTTGTTTTTCGAAAAAGTTGATGGCCATGTCTTACATAAAGTTACACTAGCTGCTGTCCACTTCTTCTTGAACGAGTAGCCATTCCCAACATAAATAGACAACACCGAACCGTGTAACATGTACAACATTTGAACAAATACAAACGCATTTTGAACTAATAAAATCAATCGTTCGAAATAGTTTTACATCAAATTTAAAATTGAAAAAAAACGTTGAAGTTTCCTTCGAATCGAATTCAAATGATTAAAAGTTGGCTAAATTTAACAATTTGCAGAGACAAAATGAAAACAAATAATAAATTTGTAATACGAAGAAAACATAAATCGACTTAATAAAAAATTTCAACAGATTTTTACACACTTCACATACAACGACACAGCGAGAGAAGAGAAGCAAAAAACAACAACAACAACAAATAAATGTGATATCGGTCATTTGGTTGAATTAGCAATGTAATATGTAGGTAACCATCGAGAGATCAGTTGTACACCTATTTCATAAATCAATACCAACCGTACATTGTATGTAATGTGTGCATTACAAATTCTTTTTGAATGGCACGTTGGAGTCGAGTTTACTAATTGAATTAGCATCGGAAATAATAATAGTTGTTCGTGTTGGTAGCTATTTAGTACAATTTAATGTAGTCGATTCACTCAATTGTTGGTTTATTTCAAGAATGTCCTAGCAAATGAAAACCAATCAATAAAGAATCACGACGTCAAAATTGAAAATTTATTGGTATACACCATAAAGCTATGCATGTCCCGAACGATTCGGAAACAACAGTGTGTAGTACGTACAGACGTATAAATCAAGTAATATGCGAATAAAATGAGGAACTTTTTTTTGATATCGTCTCTTTGCGTGTGTTACAACACGCGAAATTGACGAAAATAAACCGTTTAAAAGAGAAGCGTGTAAATAATCATTTCGTAACTGGTGGAGGTACAAAAACATTAAACAACAAATGTGAAGTTTGAGGTCGGAGCAGAAAAATTGCAATTCTTTGCATATGAATTACATTTTTAACGATTCAGTTGCCATTTTTCCAGAAAACTCCTCCTACGCCGAGAGAAAATTACTTTTCGGCCCCAAGTTTGGTCATATTTTCGTAATTTACGTCCCAAGGACAAGGTGCTTTTTCAAGTGACAATTAACTTTTACATCCTTCATATTATAGACGAAAGTAAAAATGTCAATTTTAAAGTGCGAAAGTAACGATTTTTGATATCCCTAGGCGTATGAACTATTTGAAAAAGAATGATTCATGAAATACACAGATCGTCCACATATATCGTGTTAAGTTACCATGAAAGCTATGACATGACACTTCAATGAGATTTACTAAATTATCAGACTCTCGCACTCAATATTGGTCATTTTACACTCCTCAGCAGTAGCAGGGTAATCGTTTTCAAATCTATATCTTCAATTTAAGTATATCCTCTTGTATAGTCCGAATTCGAAATCCGACGCCCATATTTCTCAAACCGACCTATGTACCTTGTTTTTTGGTCACACTCTGTTCTCCTTCACCAAACCTACCTAAATATCCTAAAATAGGACCTCCCTTTTCAGTATTTCATTTGAATTGAAAAGCTAGAGACTGAATTCTCATAAGACAACTGGACTCGACCGACACATCAGACCATTATTGCTGCAGAAAATTTAATCTTTACTAACTATTTATAAAGTGATAAAGTGATAATATTCTACTGTAACAATCGGTAAACGAAATTTTATTTACCGGTAATCGGTAATAGCCATAATCGGTTCTTACCGGTTTTTATTTACTGGTTGCATTCCCTAATACAATCTTATATCGATGAATGTATTGAAGTGAAGTGTGAGTCTGGTTCAAATTCGGTATAATTTTAAATTTCTTTAAGTGAAATATTCAACGCAATATTTTCCTACGGGACCCGGCGGCGGGCGGCGCTGCGAGAGAAATACCCACTTGACTTACTACTAAACGTAGATTTGGTTTGTCGCAAGGATAAGAATTAAAGACCCGAGTTGTCGCACAAGTCTCACAACCAATTTGATTGAATGAAAAAGTAATTTTAAGCAAATTAATGATGAACTCATTCCAGCATTATGTCAAAAACACAAAAGGGTGTAACGAATAAATATGCTTTAATTGGCCCACAATTTGGCGATAACAGTGGTGTAGCTAAGTTTTCGGTATAGCGTTTCCGCTTTATTGATTTGTTTCACTGACCCGTAGCGAAATGAATTTCATCATTTGAATTATTGAACTAAGAAAATGTTATTTTTTATGCGCTCGTCTTGGAATTTCCTATTTTCACCCAACAAAAGGTTTTTTATGTGTAAGTCGTGTGAATACTAGATCACAACTAAAACGCAAGTCCTCGTTCCTTCTTCCAAAACAACTAATAACAATTTGGGTGCCGCTTGCAGGCTTCGGAGCGAAAAAAATTCTTCTGAAATATTATCACATTTGATTAAAAAAATGCGTCACAAATGCCAGACCCTCCCAACGTAATAATTTTTCTGCGCTTTCAGACTTCACTCCCCAAAAATGCAGCTTTGCGCGAGGTATAGAGTACGAGTAGCCAAACTTTTGTGACGCATTTGTTCTAATCAAATGTGGAAATATTTCAGAAGAATTTTTTGTGTTCCGAAGCTGCAAGCATCACCCAAATTGTTATTAGTTGTTTTGGAAGAAGGAACGAGGACTTGCGTTTTAGTTGTGATCTAGTATTATTAGTTCTTTTGGAAGTAGGAAAATTGTTTTTGACGAATTATATATAGGATTTCATTTCGAGCCGCTGCCGCCAAACCGAAGCGCGGCGGCTTCTACTTCCACGAGCAAAAATGATACCCTCAACTTACTCTACAACATATCAAAAATATTTTTTTGAGCCGCCTCCGACGCTAAGCCGAACTATGAACCTATTTTCCGCCATTTTGGATACACTACACACCCAACCCAACAACTTTCCTTTTGACACCAAACCTCTATCTCGAACACTGCTCCTTTTCTCGTAAAAAATGTGCTAGCGTACACATTACCCACACAAGCACATACATATGGGCTTTATATGGCGCCTTCTAAGAGCCCTGGCGTCCAAACGAGGCCGGTATTCCACCCCCCCCCCTTTTTAAATCTCATATGGCCTAGAATGCCCTGCCGAAAGACCCTGCAAAATTTAAAGAAAATTTACGAGCCGTTTTTGAGCAGGAGCCAAAAATGTTGTTTTTCATACAATTGGCCCTGGAACTAACTAACTAATTGGCCCTTCTAAACTAACGTTTAGAAGTTTAGAAGTTCTTCGAAAAGGGGTCTTATGCGTTTACCACGATGTTTGTAACCACCCCAATTTCCACCGGGGAGTAGGGGGAGCATCGATCGTGGTCCTTAGATGACGAATCAGCAATAAAAAAAATGTCCGTCCGTCCGTCACCTAACTTGAGTAAAACTAAACCGATTTTCAAAAACTTTTTTTTCCCTGAAAGGTAATTGAAATATCTTTTATGGGATTGAATCTGGGCGCGGCCTCCGAGCTAGGGCCGCTTAAGTTGTTTTTGGTCTTTTGTACATAACTCGTGTAAATCTTTTCCGATTTTCATAATTTTGTTTCGTTTGAAAGATCTGGGCATGGCCGACAATTTATGGAAGAAATTGTGTTGGATTTGAGTCCTTGGACTTAGCTAGAGCACTAAAAACGAATCTCTGCTAAGGCTATATGAGTTTTTTGTACGTAACTCAAGTAAATCTTTTCCGATTTTCATAATTGTTTTTTGACAGGTCTATGAAAGCCCTACTATTTGCGAAAGAAACTTTTTTGAGATTGGGCCCTAAGATATAGCTAGGGCACTAAAAACCAGTCTCTGCTAGCGCTCTACATTTTTTTTTGTACTTAACTCGAGTAAATCTCTTCCTATTTTCAAATTTTGTTTGATCGAAAGGTCTAGGACTCAGTCAGGACCCTAAAACTGAGTTTCTGCTAGGGCCCAACGTGTTTGCTTACATAAATTGGATAAATCCTAACTGATTTTGTTGATTCTTTTTCTATTTAAAAGGTAATCGAGTACCGAATTATATTCAAAAAAAAATTTGGACCCGGCGCCTGTGCTAAGGGCTGAAGTGGGCCTCAGGTCTGTTCTAAGGTCGGCCCAAACCAAAAAAATTTTTTTTTGCTATGTTGCAGAGCAAATTGAGGGAAATATTTTTGTCTATGGAAGTATGTGTCCGAGGCACTTCCTTATGGCCCTAGGTCGGTCCTAAGGTCTGCCCTAGACAAAAAAATGGTTTTTCACTATGTTTTAGAGAAATTGGAGGGAAATATTTTTGTCTATGTAAGTATTTGTCCGATCCCTCTCCTGAGGACCCTAGGTCGGCTCTAGACAAAAAAATAGTTTTTTGCTATGTTGTAGAAAACACTGACATGAACATTTTTGTCTATTTGAGGGTCAATTTTGTATTTTCGGAGGGCCTTTTTTACGCCATTCCTTCGGACGGGTTTTTCAATATTGCCCTCTCGGCAATTTCTAACACAATTTAATGTGGACGTAATTTCATACAATTAAGAGTTAAGGCAACATTTACTTAAATACGTTCGTAACATCAACTCTGTTTGCCGCTTCTATTCTGATACGTACGGGTCCCTTGCATATGTTTTCATTGACTTTGGCTTCTATGAAAATGCACTTTTTGTATTGAAAATGATCATTTTTTGAGGTCATATCTCCGGATTCACCGAACCGATTTTAATGAGTGAAAAGACACTTCGCCTTACAATTTTCCGGGGGTTGTTTCGCAGTCTACGAAAAAAATTCTTCTTAACGTTTTGTTCGTATGTGGACTTGCGTCACGGGCGCATAGCTACCGCGCGCCCATAATATTGACATTTTAGCAAAATACTGTCACCTACTGATAACGATAGCCATATTGTTTGTACCTCTAGAAAAAAAAACGCAATCTGCCAACAAGCAAAGTCGCCTATTCATGAAAAATAAATCTTTTCTTCAAGAGAATTGAGTCAGAAGTGTTAGGGCACCAATAAAAATGCGTGTCTTAATGCACTAAAGTCACCGGATTTACAGAAATTTATCATTTTTTAGATATTCGTTTCGATGCTATTTGAATGAAGGCGACTTTCGATGTTTATTCCTTAAACCTTAGTTCTGCAAAAAAAATCTTTTTCAATTGCAAAGAAAGCATGTTATCTTTCTTAATGGATTTTTTTTTCTCTAAATAGGTAGAAAAATTGAAAAGACACACATTTTATGCTATCCTATTGGCTTTATGCAACCTTCAGTACTTTAAAATAGCAAGTGTTAGTCTAGACATGTGATCTATGTGTTTAGATTATTCTGTCTCCTCGTTACACTGTTTACAGAGGTAGCATAAAATATGAAGGGTGCTGCAGGAAACGATTGAAATACAATACAAACGGAAAACATTTGTACGTGTGCGAAGTTTGTAAATTTCTTCCAAAATCAAATCAGAAAAAAACCGACTCAAGTTCGAAACCATTTATTTTTAGTCGAATCAAAGTATCTTATGGGTTTGACAAGATGAATCCGATTCGAAAATTAGAGTTGTGAATAAACTTCGACTAGCTCATCTCTAGCAAAATATTTTGGGTAATTGAAAGAAATTTAGTGTAAAAAATTAAAATAGTAAAAGGTTACAAACGATTGTTTATTTTCGAGGTGAAGTGAGCCCCTAGGTATATTTACGTACCAAGGCTGTAATTAATTGGTACCTCTCTTTCGTTATGTGAGCAGTATTTCTCTCCTAGCTTCATATTTTTGCTTTCACTAAAAATATATCGTAATGTGAAATTACATTCCACGTGACGGCTTTTTTTTCTTAATTTAGATGAAACCAAGAAAACAGACTGTAACATGCCTATTGTAAAACTGCTTTTATCATTACATATAAGAGACACGCCCAAATTCAACATGCAGTTATAACTGCGTGATAACTTTTCCATTCCCTAGGGTCGGGTTGTTCAGTGGTGAACGCGCTGGACTTCCACCGAGAAGGCCCGGGTTCGATCCCCGGAACGAGGACTTTTTCTCTAAGAAATTATTGATTGTACGACGTCCCTAAGTTGACCCAAGCTTCATAAATTGGGTAGTTACGGCATTCGATGCCTGTAACGAAAAGAACAACCGTACTCACAAACATATGACGTCACTCATATGTCACTAGCGCTGATACCAGGGCCGTACCTACGGGAGGGGGGGGGCGGTGGGGCTATGGGGGGCAGAGCTCCTTCCCCCAAGAATTTTTTCCACCCCCCCAGAGACTTTGAAGAAAATAATAAACTTGAACAAGCTTATTAGTCATTAGTACAATTTTGAATTTGAGTTCCTCTCTTTATAAAAAAAGCGCAATGTACACTTTCTTCGACTTCGTTTTCTCGAATTTCGCTAAATCTGTTGAAATGGGTTCTGTTCTGTAAGTAACCAATGAACCAAAATCCAGTTTTGTGTAGATCTTTGTGTAGATAAATGTCGCGCAGCAGGGAAAATAGAAATTCGAATTTTCGAAAGATTTCCGACCGGCCCGACTTTTAAAACTTCAAATATTTTTTTACTTTCGTGAAAGCGTCTAAGAAAATACTTGTACATTGTACAAGGATCACCAAACCTCATTAAGGATTTGATACAAGGGACTTAATTTCTAAATGTTACGCTTTGATTTATGTCACTGTAAATTTACATAAAAAAATGTGAAAGCGTAACATTTAGAAATTGAGTCCACTGTATCATTAATTATTAAAATTGAATATTTATGTGCTCTTAAGGATCAATATTTCTAAAAATCTTCAATTTGCTCCCTTCTTCAAGTACACTTTTTCAGCGTCTCGATTTAGACAACGATGACGGAGTGGGTCAAAAAAATGTTAAAAAAACGAAAAAGTTTACTTCTTAACGAAACCCGATTGTAGTAGGACTCTTCGGGCCCGAAATTTGTAAAATGACCATATCAGTGCTGGAGGGTTAATTCCATTTTAATAATAATAAAAACAAATCAGAATTTTCATTTATTAAAAATTTTCGCCTGCGATGCTAAAGTACATGCCTACATTTTCTTAAAAAGTCGGCTCTAAAAAAAGTCGGTTCCGGCACTTATTTACCTACTTAAAAAACCCAAAAGTCTACGTCCGTTGTGCTTCAATTTACTTAAAGAACAAAGGAAGGAACTCCCAAAATTTTGCCTGCGGCGCTAGACTCCTTCACTGGGAAAATCTGATTCAAGAAAGAAAACATATCACTTTCTCTTTTAATTTAAAAATCACCCGAATTTGTGGGAATCCTAACTCAAAAAGAAATTCCTTCAAAATCGCACAATTGACGCAATTCCGTTGGCGCTCTAACAATTTCTATTTAAGTTTCTAACTATTCACTGTTAGCAACAATATTTGAAAAACTTTGCTCGCTTACACTTTTTAATGATGCGAAAAAAATTGTACGGTAGGGGCTTCAGCCCCCCCCCCTCCTGACGAAGCGGTCTGGCTACGGCTCTGGCTGGTACACGCAAAGAACAATAATTAGAAGGGAAACACGTGATTGGCATTTCTGTACTTCTGTTTCTGCATCAAAGATGGAGCCAATGACAGAGCAAGATAATAATAATAATAGCGTATGGTATTGTTCAGCCGGAAGGACACTTTTTAAGTGACAGATTCGGCTACCATTGCTGCTATAGCTAGTGAAAGTACTTTTACATGGTATTGTTATGACCTAGCACTAGGGACCACATGCTTAACGTGAATTCTGAACCACGCCTTCTAAGTATTTTTACACTCTGAAAGATTTTTGAATGTTGCGCTTTAGTACCTATAGCAGTGATTAGCCCACTAAAGCGCAGTAGGAGTAGAATACCGGCAGCTCCCAACAATGTATTGACCGGTAAGCCGTGTGACAGTTCTTCACACACAACTACACCAGATTTGAACCGATTCAGCCAGCTGTGTATTTGTGTACGCGTCTGACTACCGATTTTTTTTCTGTTGCGGGTGAGTTTCGAACTATCACACTGGCAATCCAATCGAATATTGGAAAACAAACGAGCTAACCATTACGCCATTGAGTTGAGACAGAGCAAGAAATTGTGATTGATGACACTCAGAAAAAAGCGACATCTGTGGTTCACAGGCCTATGTCATCGTCCCGAAAAAAGGCATCTCCTGGTTGGTCAACCTGTTGGTATCATAAAAACTTTCTCCCGGCCGATAAAGCATCGAACTGTACGATAACAAAACACCTTTTCAACATGCTACTTAGAACATAATTACTAGATGATGTAATACATGAAGTTAGTATGAGATCTGTGTTAGTTTACGTAATGAACTGTAAAAAATGAAATGTAATACCTAAGATGTAAATACCATACGAAATAATAATAATAAAAATTCCCTGGGGTCGATGGTGGAGATCTTTAGGGAGAAAAATAAAATGACTCAATCGTGAAAAAATAGCGTTCAAAATTCACGCTCTCAATTTATCAACTTTCGAACTGGTTATATAATATAAATAACTCGGCGACTCAACCTAGGTAATTATTGCACTGAAAACTTGATTGTAATCGGCTTCTTTATATCCTCAACGTGGAGCTAGCGTTAGGAGTCATTCATAAAGGATGTCACGTTTGCTATAAAAAATGAGTATCCATAAAAAGGTAATAACTCAGTCAGGACAGCAAATTCTGTTTATAGAACTTTGGCTACCCCCCCAAATAGGGGGGGGGTGTTTGGGGGGGGGGGGTAGCCGGAGTACTATAAACAAATTCTCTGACCAGTTAGGAGATATGGACTTTGTGGAGTTTATAGCAAGCGTGACATCCTTTATGAATGACCCCTTATATGGGAGGAGGGGGTCAACATTTTCTTCCAATATGAAAATATCGAACACAAAACCGTTAGGGTTTTCATTTTTTGTTACACCGCTGGTATTGCACGCGACGAAATCTCTAATTTCGTTTACATTTGGCGTAAATTTCTTATATTTTAGTATTTTTCTAAAGTCGACAGTCATGAAGTAACCTAAACGTCAGTTTTCCCAAAACCGATTACTGAATCTGCGCGCGGATAGACTCACCACATATATTTGTAGCGTTACGTGATCGAGAGGGAAAATACACCGGAAAATTATCGCTTATATGGGACGGTCCCTTTCTAAGTATTACACAACCTGCAGATTTTTCCCAACATTTTTTAACGTTTTGTCTGAACATTTTATCGTGAACTGCAGTACGGAGAATTAATATTACTTGATTCGGAATAAATCGTTCTATTTCCTGAGATATTGTTTGCGGTGGCGGAAGTTCTCGATAAGATGGCTAAATTTAAATTCTGAATTTTGTTTTTAAATCTTTGATAGAAAGCAAAAAGATAACCGTAAATTCTAACGTAGTTGAAACTGCGGACCGTATACATTTTATTTGGCTTGTAGGCTTCGATAATCTAAAACCAAAAAAGATAAAAAATC
>WJQU01002420.1:0-26194 GCA_029228625.1 Pseudolycoriella hygida | reverse complement strand
GACATTTTTGAACATTCTCAAATCACGTTTTAAGAATTCCTACATTTAAATTGTGAATATTTCACGAGATATAGATTTTTGAACATGAATATAACGGATAAGCCTACTGTGTGCCGCTACAAGTATCAAATGTAAACCTGAGCAAATAGATTTTCTCTGAAAATTAGTAATAAAAACATTTAAAGTAGCAAAATGTTTATACCTTACGTACTGCCTTTTTTATTTATATCATGAACCGAAATACTCAAATTAAAAGTGTCCACATAAGGGAGAACGAGTGAAAATATTTCTGAAACGATAATTTTTCATGGTTCAATTTACATGTGATGCAGTCATCGTCTCCCTGTTCTTTCTTTTCAAACTGTAACCGGTAACTGTTGGAATGCAGCAATTTCAATAGGCATTTTCGAACAAAACAAAAAAATGAATGGTCTAACCTTATTCCATGATTTTAGAAAAACAGGTTAAATTGAGGCCTGTACCATTGTTATGTCGAGCTTTTGGTTTTCTCGTTTGGTCTGTAAAAGTCGAAAAAAATTTTCGCTCTTGCATACTTTGCTTAAAGTTTTGTTTATTTTGAAAAATATTAAAAGATTATTTGATTTGGAGTCTTATTCGTGAAAATTGTAACCCGTTACCAGAAGTCTTGCTCTGCGTCGTCGCAATTGGATACGAACCCAACGTTGAAGCAATGGCAGTTGGATGCGATTCGATAACGATGACTATAGGAAGATTCACGACTTATTACGTGGAAAGCAGGCGACGCGTTGTGGAATTTAGTCGCTACATCTAGATTGTGAGGCTGGAAAGTAAAGTGTGGTTTGAGTGAAAATGACTGAATGAATTACTTGTCCCATGAAACCGTATTATGGTACGTACGTATGTTTTGTATGAGTGAGTGACATCGGAATCGAAAATCTGACTCGGAAGATTCGAGTCCATCCACTGCTTCTTCCACCAGTGCAGGTAGTTCATGAAAACGGTTTGCTTGTGGAATTGTGTAGCTCTCGCATTCCCCTCGTTGTTTTGTCACTCTCAGCGAACGCTCTGGCAGTGGGTTCATCTCCGGCATCACTGCCGACAACTGACCCCCAACATCTGGTTGGTCGCAGGTAAGGATTGGAATGGGTCTGAGGCGACCTGATGTGTTCAGCTCAGGTCGGACCCAACTTTGACCTGAACCTGCTCTTGCATTTTGGGTCCGATCTTAAAGGAACCTGAAACCAAAATTTCTTAATCAGGTCCAGGAGTTCTCGTTTCTGGGGTTTGTGAGTCTTGGTGAGTCCTAATGCATCCTTATGCTGTCTTAATACTGCATTGAGACGCATTTGGGCTCACGGGGACCGGAAGTGAGTGCCCCTGGAATCAGGTCGACATGTTCAGGTTGGGTTTCAGGTTGTCCAAGTGGGTTTGATGTCTTCTGAGTAATGAAGTCGACGTAAAATTCAACCTGAATCTGACCTCAAAAAATTAGATCGACCCAAATAGATTTTTTCGATCCAAACCTGAACTAAAAATTCAGGTCAATTTTTTTTGAGTCAGGTCGACCCAAAACGATCCATTCCGATTCTTTAGTTGCAAATCACTGTTACACGCGTACGTGAAGTCAACCTAAGTGTCGCAGATTGCGATTTTTCGCAAACTATAGACAAATGACGGCGAACTCTGCGCGGATAATTGTGGTGGCTGCCTATGATGCCTGGACGCGGTAATTCGATTCCGGCGATATAATCTAAAGTCAAAAGTTAAGAAAATGTCGCAGAACATTAAAGAGAATAAGCCAAAATTTTGAAGTTGAACGAAATTCGCGTGGGAAACATTCGTTATTGGTCACATCGTCAAATCACACAATCACGAAAAATTGTAAGTATGCACGACAGCAACATGCAAGTTATGCGCAGGTAATTGCAATACTGACAAATTTGACAAACCAGTAGCTAGTCCGATCACTTCGTCAAGCGACTGTGATTTTTGTTAGTTTATAAGTTCACTGCATGACGAGCGGCGGCCCAGCGCGGTTCTACTATTTATGCATCACTCCCATGTGATGTTTGATAATTTGAACTAGGGAGCATATACGGGTCATTCCACAGCTGTGCTGTACCAAGTGGGTAATGCACTGTAAGTGTGTACACGTTCGAGCTCTCTGGGATGTTCACAGGGACCAGTTCGTTTATTGCAAAGTCAAGGCCAAGGTCTCGTTTGGTCTACAAACTTCAATGATACATGCGGATAAATGCAATCGGAAAGGATTCTAAAGAAACTACTCGAAAAGTCATGAAACTGTTCATAAATTAAATTAGCATACACTTTGTTATTCTCTACTTAACTATCAGGCCCGTTGATCTGAGAGAATAGGTGCGAAAGCACAGCCCCTCTCCGAAGTAATGCTGTGAGGCGGTTCCGGGGAGAAGAGAGCATGAAGACTAAGGAAGGTCATTGAAGAATGGAATCCAACACTACCTTGTTCCGGAAGGACCGGGTGTCTATGAAGATTTCCCCAGCCTGTATGAGGCTATAATGCTCGATTATCTTGTTATCAGGTGCTTCCCCAAGTTGGGTTGAAGATTTTTGTGTTTAAGACATCCCAAGAGAGAACAGAGAGTCATGCGACCTTGCACCCGATCCTTTGTATTTGTATTTTACAAAACTCAAATACAACAATTTTTATCAAAAACTGCAACAAAATTAATGGTTAGACGAGAAATCGTGCGAGTCTTATAGATTCTCCTAATTTTTTATTTGTAATACTCGTGTAACTGTTCATTTTTCCATATAAAAATTAAGTCAATCGTGTAGTGTCTTCATAGGAGGTCTTTATAAAATGTTGTGGCTAAAAGAAAAAGACAGTGATTTATACGTCGATCTTATTGAAAACCTAAATTATCCGCTACGCTTATGGCGACTAAAACGGGAGAAAAGCAATGCAGATGCTGTTGATGCTCGTATCATCGGAAATCAAAAATTCAAGAGCGGCGACTTTCATGGAGCGATGGCTGAATATAATAAAAGTATTTGTCTTGCTGAAAATGGTTCCGAATATCTCGGCATTGCATACGCAAATCGCTCGGCTTGTTTTGACAAAATGAATATGTTTAGATTTTGCTTAGCAGACATACGAATGGCAGAAGACAACAATTATCCACTGAGATTAGTGCACAAGCTCGACGAACGTAAACGAAATTGTATGCTTAAGATCCAACATAAACAGTCAGATCCGAGTCTACCAAGTTTGAGTTTTCCTTCTGACGAAAATTTACCGTGCATGGCCAACGTTCTTAGAATCGATACGAACGATGAGTTTGGGAGATTGATTACAGCGACACAGGATATTCAAATCGGCGATACAATTTTGCTCGAAGAAAGTTACGTTCATCTCGCCGTTGGCGAAAATATAAATAAATGTACCAACTGTGGAAAGAAGAATGTGAATTTTTTTCCGTGTCATAAATGTAGCGATGCAATGTTTTGTAGCGAACTCTGCTTTAAAAATAATTTCCATTCGATCGAATGTGAACTGCTCTTTGACTCAGAAATTTTCAAATGTGAACATTTTTTTCCAGTCTACATACTTCGAAGTCTTGTTATTGGCATATCTACATTTTCGTCAACATCCGAAATGATGATGTTCGTAGAAAGGTGTAGAACGGCAAGCAAATACGAAATACCACACTCGACATCAACAGCTATGTCGAAGTACGGAACCTTCTTTAAGTTGTCGTCATATGTCCCAGATCAATTATCGCAATTATTCTTGGATCATCGTAGAATGACATATTCAGTGTACCACTCAATCATTTCATCGAGTCTTGGTGTCCAATTTCAAACCAAAGCTCATCAACGGTTTCTAGTTCATTTGATCATGCACCACAGCTTTATTTTGCGCACAAATAGTTTTGGAGGTTTTGATGCACCAGAGGTGAACTTTGGTGAACCTATGAGTTCAGCAAAAAACGGAGACGCCTACGAACAGTGTCTCAACTTAGTTTCCTCGTACTTCAACCATTCCTGCTGTCCAAATGTTGCCCTGTTTAGTAAGAACAATTTATCGATCTTCAAGGCAATATTACCAATTCGAAAAGGAGAGCAACTCTTCATCTCATATATTGACGAGGACAACGACGAATATAAAACAGTAGCTGATCGGCAAATTTTGCTTCAAGATAGCTTCGGATTTATTTGCAAATGTTCAATATGTGAACGAGGAATTTTGAAAGGCACTTTTGCCTTACAAGATGATATTTCATATATTAATGTAGTCAAAGGTGTAGGAGAGTTGGGCAAAAATTTCAATTTGTTGATTGTGGCTGAAATTATAGAAAATTGTAAACGATTCTTGACGAAATATCCAACAATGATTCTATCTGCAGAATCAGATTTTATAATACATAATCTTGTTGCAATGATGCAATTAGCTGTAGAGTATCAGACTGAATAAATTGTTCCTTTCTGTTCCTTTTTATTATTTAAGTTTTTTTCAATAATTTTACATTCAAACGAATCTCAAAATTCCTTCGAAAACTAGACTCCCATGACACTTCACCTTTTTTTCAGAATGTAAAACTTCTCACGTATTAAACAATGCTAAATTGTAGCATTGTTCGGTACCTGCACGGCTAATCGCAAAAATATTCTAATCATGAAGGAAAAAATGAGAAGCAACGACATGACCTACCAATACACCGTCGTCCTGTATGACATCGTTGCAAAATCAAAAAGGAGGTGAAAACGAGTGTTCGAACAATTGCTGATGACGGCGGTAACAAACGCATTGATTTTGAAAAACAAGCAAATAAAGAACAAAAAGTTCTTCTCATCTATTATATGTTGATCCCCTTCGGCATAACGCGATAGAAATTGAAAGATCTGATAGCAAAATTCAGGGAATGGGCGCCCCCCGACAAAGGCGAAAATGTTCGTAAACGTACAACAAAAAATTCGTTCACTTCAGCCACTGTTAACTGAAAAAACATTATTCAAATTCAAAATAGATACAACATTTACCAGCGCAGAGTACGAGTCTCAGATATAAAACCTACAGAAACGAACCAAGTTCGTTTGCTACACTTGTGATATTCCAGTGTGCCCTGTCCCTATCCCTATCCCAAATTATATTTATTTTTGTTAAAATAATAAATCTTCGTTTCAAATAATCAAACAGCGTATTTTAGATTTACAGTCATGGCAAAATAGATATGAACTTTGTACTTTTGCGCAGGTTTTGAAGAAGAAGAAGAAGAACTAATGTTGTGTTTTATTAATGTAATTTTTTTCATTGTATTAAAGGCTGTAAATGTCAAGTAAATCTCGTTTCCGTGCTGTCTTCTCAATGAGTGACTCCTGAAGTTTCACAAATAGTTGAGTGACGTTATTGCTGTTTGATCTAGATAAGTTCGTTTTGGTAGTGATGTTTTAATTCCTGATTTTAAATCAGATTGTTTGCGCCATTTTTAACAACCAGCTGTCACTCAGTCTTAGAGCAACTTTCTTAGAGGAACTTAGAGGAACTTTCAATCTGGTGCACGATGGTTTCGAAAATGACTGCCAGGCCGACATCTTCTATGCTGACATTCGAAAAGCACTTGACGTTATAAAGCCCATTCCACTAATCTTAAAATTATCTGTCGACAAATATCGCCTGAGTAACTGGCTCTTATTATTATGATTCCGATCGTTCTTCAAAAATCGCAAGCAGTTAGAGTCAACTCCAGAAAATCCAATATGATTGACGTTAAATCTGGTGTAGGTCAACAATTTTGACCGTAGAAATTCATTCGTTCCTTCTCTATGTATTCTACTGGGTACTGGTTGTACTTATACAAAAATACAGAACCGAGTGACCCCCAAATAGAATTGATTGTTTTTGCCAGTTTGTGTTGCAATCGATACTCCGTTCTACTCAAAAACTGTTTGGAATCGACGTTAATCACTGCCGCAATCACTCCTTATAATTACGATGAAATATGCTAGAAGCTGCGGGAATCGTATTTTTTGTTATTTTTTTAATAAAACTAGTCAATTATACCAACAGAATAGATGTTTAGAACATTAACAGAAAAAAGAGGCTGGCCATTCATTAATAGTAGATTATTGAACAGGCCAGTAAGTGACGCGTTAAATAATTGTATTTACAGGAATAACAGACAAACAAATAATTACGCATCGAGGAATGCTTTTAAGCAAAAAGCTTGGAGAACTGTTTTAGGACGAGGGCAGAGTTTAGATTCTAAGCCAAAGGCGAGGAATGTAACTACACGAGTCGAAAAACAGTTCTCAAAGCTTTTTCCTTAAAAACATTCCTAGATTGCGTAATTGTTTGTTTGTATCGTTTGTATGTTATTTTACACAAAACGTGACCAAACAAGACGAAACAAAACCGCTTCGGCAAATTTGTTAAAAATTTCAAAAACATTTTGTGCCCATTACGAATATAAGACATTGATAGTAAACACACTGATTGCCGTTCATCATATAACATGTGTTAGTATTCTGTTTCAAAAACAGTTAAAAACAAACTAAAACAAAATAAACAAAACAAAACACTGTTTCGATGAGTTTGTTTTAAATTTCATCAACTGTTTTGAGGCATTTCTAAGTAAAAATCGATGCTATAGTTTTTCTAACATAGCTTGATTGGCACTATCTAATAACGAAAACAACGCAAAATGCATAACGTTTTTTTGCTATGACCCGCAAAACGATCATTGAAACACTTGTTTTCCGTACTTTCCTCACGGAAAACAAGCGTTTCAACATCTAATTGTGGTGCACGCAGTCGAAATATAATTCAAATTAATTTAATGAACGGCCAGCCTCTTTTTTCAGTAAAAAAGTTTAATTAAAAGAAAGGTAATGTTCTAAATTTCCCTTCTGTTGATATAATTGACTAGTTTTGCTCAGTTTTGACTGTAGATCGAAACTGAATGTATAGCTGGTAGGATCGAAAGAACGCAGTTACGTGAAGGTTTACTCTATTTGGTATTTTGGTTGATGTTTGATGGTTTGATGAATCTTAAGATCTCAATACATTTTATTTTGAAGACACTTGCAGTTTGCAAAAGTGCTTACAAATTTCTTGCTTTTCCCACATAATTAAAGCGGTAAAATATAATATTACCTCATAAAAGTGGGTGTTATTTAGACTTTGACGTTGATTGTCATGAATTAAAGCGGTAAAATCTGGTCTTCACTCATTCCTTCACTTTTCACCCCTCACCCCGTCCCAGACACACTTCAAATGTTACAGTTTTACCATACAAACAATGTTCCATAATAACAACTTTGCATCGCTCACACTCACAAACGTGATACGAACGCTACCAAAAAACTGCATATAAATGTTGTGGGCGTCGACCTCTACCACCCCCACCACACACAGCCCCCTCCTCAACCACTCCCTCAAACTGTAATTTTACCCTATCCTTTGACAGATAGCTTCCATAAAATTTACGATTTTTCAAAACATCACAGTTATGACAAAATAGGTTACCCGTATTACCTCACAAGAATATCGGTTATGTCGAAACGTCAAAGGCAGTGGTGGTGAGATTTTGAATTATCATGTGTCTACAAATTAGCAACATGCGAAAGGGACAGATGCGAAATTTTTCTAATACGGCAACATCAAATTTGATTAATAACTTTCGATTTCGCATCTGTCATTTTCGATCTACGATCGTAAGATAAAAACTCAGAGCTTTCAATTTCAAATCAAAACGTAAAGAAAACTCAAAAGCTTTCATTTTGCCATACGATGTTATAAGTTAACAGCGTTAACAGGCAGCACAGTAAAGTAGCAGAAGAGAAGTCGGTTAGAAAGAGTAGATTAATGAGAATAATCTTGATGTCATGAAAAACTTACCGGCGAAGACTCGAATTTTATAATATTTATCAAATATTATTTTGTTTGATTTAATTTAAAATAGATTGTTATTCTGCTTTGTTTGTTAAGTAAAGGCAAAGACTGGAAAGGAATCGGTGGATTGTGTGTACCGATACCGAGCCTTAAAAGTTTAGTACTTTTATCTTGTCAGCCTTCCCTCTCTCTCTGTCAAAAATAGTTGTCATATGTCACAACTGTCACTTTATTATTGTTTGAAATACTCCACATTTTCACACATTCGTTTTTCATATTCTAATCAAATTTCTTACCGCAAAATGGAAGAGGAAAATATTGAAGGAATCAATGGCAACGACGACGAAGTTCAAGATAAAAAGTCAAAGAAAGCTGCCAAACACGATGGTGGAGTGGCGGATCTGGAGCGTGTTACAGACTATGCCGAGGAGAAGGAAATCTCCTCTGCCGATATAACGAATGTAATGTGAAGTTAAAGTTGTGTTTTTCATCTTTTCATTGACATTATTCCATTTAGGCAATCAACATTTTCGGTGATAAAAGAAACAAAGAAGCTGCCGAGAAACTGGCTAAAGAAAGAGAACTACAAAAAATTCATGTAAAAAAGGAAGATATCGAACTCATCGTACGTTTCTACTGTATTTCGGGTTTTCAAGTCCATTAAACATTTTATAATATTTCGCAGGTAAACGAAATATTAATATCGAGACAACAAGCAGAAAAAGTACTGCGGGAGCACAGAGACGTTGTGTCTGCTTTGGAAGCATTAATCAACTAACTTGTTATGTCAAATTCAAGGTGTTACTTTCGATTGCCGTAACAAATAAAAGAATTCATTGAAATAATGGTCTATGAGGTTTTCTTAAGTCCAGAAACATCGAAAAGGGCTTGAAAAGGAAAACGTGAATCTATTTCTCAAAAAACCCAAAATTTATCGAGCAAGAGTTTATTTCAGATTATAAAGCTAATGTGCTAGTGGAATGCAAAGACGTCACTACTTTCGTAGTTGTATTCCATAAACATGTAAACAATAGGACGCTGTTACCAGCAAATACTAATTTTGACGAGAAGGACTGTAACTCAAGGTACAAAATGTACGCTCGTCAAATCAGCAAACTTACAAACAAGAACGCAATGCACTACCTCTCTGACAAATACAACATTTCTCGTGGCGAAATGAATTAATAAAACTACCACCCTTTGACAGGAACCCAGACATCAACAATTTCGTCACCATTTTCTTCAATAACCAAAAAAAATTCGTAACAGGCCGCTGTTAGGCAGCTATGATTTGGAATGACTCGGAATACATCACCGACATTAACGTGTTGAAAATCATCAGCCGATACATCTGTGACAACACTATGCTCTTGAGCGAGCTTGACAATTTTCCAGCTAGGTTTTCCTACAACTGTTCCATATCCACCCTGTGGGGCCGTGTCTTTAGAAAATCCCAATGCACCGCCATCCATCAATAGACTTCCACGTTCGGGATACCGACTGGCGACGCGACACAGCACCGTAACCGCTACATTCGATTTATCCGGTAATTGAGTAGCCAGCTGTTGGCGATCGTTAAACACGAATGAACCAGCATGAATTTCGGTAATTCCATTCAATTCAGACTGATCTACATATCTAGCTGCCATGACAGTTGGTGTGGCGCCGATGGATATGTCTTCGAAATGAACACCCTTCTCTAGGAGATAATTTTTATACCTAAGAGCTGCGTCACGCTCTGATTTTAGATAGTCTACAGCTACGTCGATAGAACGAGAATCGTATGAATGACCAGCATGAGTGTAGAGTCCGATAACATTTAAGATTGAAGAAGAAATCAACCGTTGGGCAAGGTTCAGCGATTCATCATTATAAATTGCAGCTCCAGCTCGTCTGTAATTTTTCATGTTAATAGGAAACGGCAGATGTCATTGAGAGCAAAACTCACCCATAACCGCATTCGACTTTCATGTAAACATTGAGTTTACAGGGAGGTTGACCCTTAAACTTTTGTTCACAATACACTTCCAAAGCGTCTAAGGTCTGACTGTGATCTGCACAAATCCATAACGATTTCAATAATTACTGAGAGGGCGGTAAGTAAAATTGAATGTTTACCTATGAAAATGCAGAATTTCTCTACCTTTTGACTAAGGCAGTACACATCGTCAAATCTGTCAGGGCTAACAGGAAAGCCAAACAGAACGTCCTTAAGTTTACCAGAAGTGACGAGGTGAGAGTTGACAACATAGTACGCCTCAGCTAATGTCGAAACAACAATGGCATCCGTTTTTGAAAAGTCTAATTGAATTTCAGTCGCCTCGATCGTCTACTGATAACAAAAGAAAATTATTGTTTCATTTCCCATCGTTTTACAACACTTGCCTTGTGTGTCTTGATGTGAACCCGTAACTTTTTGCCAATTCTTTTCGAAATGGCACCAAGTCGTTCACAATTCCGTTTAACAATAGCGCGATCCACAATCATCCGTGGCGTACGAACCTCGTGAAGTTTCTTACCAACATATTGCTTCACAAGGTATTCCTTTGAAGGGATGGAAAATCCAATGGGTTCTAGAGGTGTTCTTGTCTGTGGAGGTAAGGTGAACATTGCACGATATCTATTGAAAAGAATTGACGGGTTGTCAAGGAGGGGAATAAAATTGAGTTTCTTTTATTTTTGTCTCCAATAAACTTTGAAAGCCCGAAACACTAACTTTGTGGATCACGTTGACGAGTCGAAATGCGAACGCTACAGGAAAAATCCAATTTTTCTTCCACTCAGTACTCAAAGATTATTAGCTCTTTAAAATTATGTCATCACAACATGCAGTTTATCATTATTAATTATAAAGTAGCCATGCGCAGTGACGATAGTTCAGAGAGATAATTATGTGTGTGCCACTTAAGATTAGATAGCATTTTTTGAGGAGATTGCGCCTCACATGTATGAAAACATGAACAATAAGATGATCCAAAAACTGTCGAGAAGTTTGAAGACCAAGGCATGTCGGAAAATATGGAAAGGATATAGCTTGTAGATTGAATGGGAATCAGCCGTAAAAATTTTCTGAAATACGTGGGAACCATTTTTTTAGATGATGGTAAGCTAGGGAATTTTTGAGGAAAAGAGTTGGAGGAGTGCGCAACGAAATTTGGATTTGACAGAATTAACGTAGAGAAAGGAGTAGACGCTTCCCAAATGTTTCGTACAATTTCAACAAAACGAAACTTCGATTAATTTCACTAAATTTCTTCAATTTGAAGTAATAACGAAAATCCTGAACGAGTTACGTAGGAGTTACATTGTCATGACTTTTTGTACACCAGAAAGATGCGCAAAGCTCCATTTTAATAACTCTTTTCAACTCTAGTACCTCATCAGGATGTCACGCCAAAATCGGCCTTTTTCTTACCTCCTCTCTCCCCTGTCACGTTAGCATCATACCCCCCTCCCTGATGTGACGTGTGACTCAAATTTCCCGAAGTTTTAGCACTAAACGTTGATGTACGGTAATAGTACATTACATTGGACCCTGCGAAAGTAATTCATTACACGAGGACACAATTTGTGATAAGAGCCGAACTCGCGAGTCGCCTTCGCCTCGGATATGCAAACTCTACACTCGTCAAAACGACAGTTTCCAAAGCGAGTTCACAAAATCGTTTCCGAAGTAATGAATTATGTAGTAGGATCCAACGTATAATGTTTCATTGCCAGCCAGTTGAATTTTACATAAAAATTTACGAAAAATGTACCGAAAATATTCCACCAATGGATCATTTTCGCACGGTGCACATTGACATGTAATGATAAACTTTCGCATGGGGCCGGTCTCTTTTGAAATTTGTTTGGAATATTTTTTAAAATAGAGATAGGGAATAATTTGTTATGGATCCTCTAGCTCATCTTAGGGTCCTAACAGGTTCCACATGAGGCCAAAAATGAACTTTAAATATGTTGTAGCGGATGAAAAATATTTACGTATAGATGCGTATCTATCCCAATAGGTCCGATTTTGATACACGGGCTTAGCGTATGCCCTACGTTTGATTGTATGTTTCAGTGACAAATTGCTCTGCTGAGCTTCACTCAACACGAGCACGGCGAGCGAAGCTTATGACGAACGGATGCAACTACTTTATGAATGGTCCCTTAAGTGTGATGATGAATAGATCATTTTGACATTGACACATCATGTGTGGCTTAAATTACAAATATTTCCTTTTTCAATTTCATCTGAATCTTTGAGCTTGTGTCTAAAGGCAAAAAAGTACAAAATTCAAGAAATTTTTAATAAAACCCGAATTGTTCCTCGCCTTAGGATAGACTAAACTTAGGAGTAGTGGAGTATGGTGGCTCGGAATTCGTTTCGACCAAATATGTTCCAGGTGCTCCGCTGACGCTGTAACATAATGTGCATGAATCGTTGAACTAAACCTCTCCTTAAAACTTACATTATTGGACACTCGATACCCATGTGGATTTTAAATGACGGAAACTTTGAACTGGTCGCCAAAAATGTTGGTCTCAGAGTAGAGACGCTTTCAGCCCAAAGAGCAACTGATCTTTGATGGCTACACGTATCTGGAAACAAAACAATTTAGAACCGCATAGAGGGGAAACGTGATAAAAGTAGCCAGTATATCGAGTAATGTGAACTTTGTAAGCTTTGAAAAGTGAAAATTGCAGGCCACAAAGATTACGACCTATCATTTTCGTTCTAACCTTACCATTCGAACATAACGAAGTAAAATTTCCAACCGGACAACCTGGCTGAAAGCGGGTACCTCCATTCACCACAAAGTCCACACATCCCGTGACTACAGGAGCTCCATATTTGTCCGCATCAGTGTGAATTATATCAACTAAAGTCGCATCGTTTACATTTATAGGAAGACTTCCGTCTGTTATCGGATAGAAAAGTGGAAAAGCTGGATCCAGTGCCGAAATTCTACCAAATTGATTTGTACAGATGTACAAAGATTAAAAAAAAATCATCCTTCAAACCGAAGTAACTTAATTCTGTTCTGAGATTGCTGAATCACTGATCGTCCTATGATTCCTGATAGGTGACCGCCGAGACTATGTCCTACTATATGCAGTGAGTAAGGATTCATGCCTTTGCTGAATACGTTTAAAAGAACGCCTGCAATTTTTGGACCAACCTACAAGAGAATTTATGATAATATGCTATCGAAGAGAATCTTTTGAACATAGTCCGGTTGTTTGGTCTATGGGTGGACCAAACCAAACTCTTTCGTTCATCTTTAACGTATTTCAACATAAATTATGGAGTACGATCATGATGATGACCTCAAAGACAGTGAAGGAGAGAAACAATGAGCGATTGGCAATCAAAGTTCAAAGTTGTTTGTTATTACTTTACTAAGAAATCATCTCTTTAGAATTTGTCACAGCTGTAACATATGATCCGTTCACAATCCAAGACTAAGATGTTGTGTGTTCGCCTCGTGATGTGTGCCTCAACAATTGATTGTACAGTTGATGAAGCTGCAGATTCGTCATATCCATGAATATACAAAACAGTTTTATCAAGCCAATTGAAATTTGGATGTCTAAGGATCTGTGGGGCTTCAGATAATTCATAGGTTCTGTTGGAGTTCAGGTTACTGTAATATAAAACGAAATGAATGTAAGAGAAGAAAATATTTGAAAAATTTGTCCACCGAACCCAAAAAAGAACACCAATTTTGGGTCCTCGGCTTCAGCATAAATTCCCAAAGATAATACTATAATCAAAATTAATAGAAATTAAGACACTCTGATCACTACCAAATGTTAATAGGAACTGCGTCTGCAGGCGACTTAATTGAATAATCAACGAAGCATTTTATACATTCGTTTTTGATAATGATCAATTCAAATAAAATTCACGCGAGAAGATGAACATTTACTGAAACGCAATTGAAATTAGAATTTAAGCAAATTATTCATTGATAACCTCTGCAGGCTGCTACGAAATGTACGGGGCTAGCATTGTTAAAACTGGGAATTCACATGCCGCATTCGGTAATTTAGGACCAACGAAGCCGAAGAAATTGGTGTCGTAAGAAAGTCTTAATTTAGCACACTCCATTTTCGCATGTTGATTAAGAAGAGAAAACCTAAATAGCCAAACGTTAATTTGCTACGGATCAGCATCGTACTACTTCGACTCGAGTGAAAATTATTATCATCAAACGATTGTTGGAGACTTTTGGGCGCTGAATTTGTTCAGCTGTTCAACTTTTAATGAATGAAGAATGATAAGGACAATGGGATAAAACGAGTCGTTGTGCAGTGTTGCTCGGAAGTATGTCGATCTGGACTATAATATCATGTCCAAACCATCCACCCGTACCTATAAAATTACATAACACAATTTCAAATGTGGTTAAGTGCGCAACATAAGCGCCATCCAAAATCCAATAGTTATTCAGGCTGTGGAGTAACGATCACATTACCAAAACGCGTGATACACCCGAAATTGTTAAACTAGCGTTCCAAAGTTCTCACGTCAGTTCTGGAAACTAGTTCACTAAATGCAGACGAAACGATATTTTTAAGTGTATTTTTGGAGTCGGATGTTACATAGAAAATCGTTTTCCAATGCCTTTAAAGGGGTCATTGCATTGAGCGCGTTGCGATGGGATCCACTGTAAGATAGAGCAATGGGCCGAGGTCTGCTCACACATCTCTGAATACGCCTAGTTCAGTGGAATTCGTCCAGTATCACTCGAAGTCATCTGATTTGACATCTTTGAAAACCCGCGATTTTTCTGTGGTTAATGCTTGCCGGTCCTCGCCTGAATTTTGTGCTGCCAGTAGTGATTGATGTTTTTAGAAAAATTAAACATTCGAATATCTTAAAGAAGTATTCTGCTTTCACATTTGATAAAAGGTTGTGTGAAAGGTGGCTCCAATCGGTTGATTTAACGAACGATCGAATTATCTCTGTATTTCAGAATGGCAGATTCATCGTCGTCAACATCTTCTTTGGATCAAGATGCTATCGACAGTGTGGTTGTTGATTGGGTTAACATTACGAGAACTCCTACTATTAGCGGAGGTTATTTCACAGAGGACAACAATTTCTTCAACATTTCCACCCTTTGGTCGGTTATGGATTTCGCTAAAAAAGATAACGTTTTATTTCAGCGACAGTTCTCAGTTCTAAAGAATAGTTTGAATTGGTCGGATCAACAGGATGTCCTGACTGCAGATCAGTTAGTGATGTCTTCTAACGAACCAGTTCCTATTACCGGGTAAGTTCCGAAACACAATCTCAGCTTATCGGTTAATGCAAACAAATCTTCAATTTAGTAAGAAAATTTGCATCTCCCAATGTGGAACACGTAAGGCAATTCTTGTGGAAAAATCTGACAAAACAACCAGTCAGAAAACGCAAGTCTTAGAAATTTGGGGCGAACAAACTCTTTTGAAATCATATGATTTGGGTGAACTCGATAAGCACAAAAATATCTACACCTCAGGTAAATTTCTATAAGAATTACAAATAGTGTGACGATTTACGAAGATGTTTCAAATAAATAGGAGCTTTTGGATCAACAATGGCCTGGGACAAATCTGCTCAAAATTTGGCTTATTTAGCGGAAAAGAAGGTGGCTAAAGCGAAGCCTTTTTTCAGTTCCAATGTGAAAGTTACGATTGAAGAGAAAGAGGGTGACAACGAAAAGAAACCGGTTCTAAAGGTACGAGAAAAAGACAATACATTAGTCGCTTCCCATTTATGTCAACAATCCCCTGCTTATCGGCAACAATTTTTTCCCAACAAAACAATCTTCCTCTCTGACAACAACATCCTTCGGCAAACATCGACTATGGAAGGAATTACTGTGTTGTGTTTTTATTTGTTTAAAAATGACTGAAGTATAAAATATCGCAAACAATTTCAAAGACAAAAAGAAAATCATCTGCCACTTCGAACGAGACCATACCGGTGGTGAAATGTTTACATTCAGATCGTTTAGCCATCGTTAGCGAATGTCTTGAACGTTTCGTATGAATTTCGCCGCACTAACACAAGGGTGAGTCGAAAAATATGTCTGTCGTGATCCTGTTGTGCTTGACCCACAAGGATCTTGGCCTTCTCCAAACGGGCCTATCCGCAGCTAGCATCTCCCAGCTGGATGCTCCCACAGTCGGTTAGAGTCCATCGTACCATTTGGATTTTGAACGCCCTGCACCTCTTTTGCCCTCCGGTCTGGTCTTGAGGATTTTTTTTTCGGTTTTTTTTTTCGGTTTTTTTTCACAATTATTGCAGAACGTGTGACGAGCGATCGGGGCATACACGGATGGGCCTTTTGCTTTTTTCGACCAGTTAAAATGTCGTTCGGGGACCTTCAAAAAGCGCTTCAAAAATACGAAATTTTTAAATAAAGCGTAAAAAATTTTCGCTCGCGATCTTACTACTATACACGTATGAAGTATAACAAAAAATAGCGCCCAAGCCCAGGTTTTCTATGTTTTCCTTGAGAGTAGAATTTTTAACAATTATTATGGGTGGATGGCACTAGAGCTTACCAAAATCGAAAAACAGTAATTTTTTTGAAGGATTTAGAAGTCACAAATAGTTGAGTATAACAAAGCAGAATATATGGGGAGGTTTTTCGATTTTTGTTTTACTACAAGACTATGAATTTCAAATGTGTGCCTGATCAAAATTAAGCCCGATGGGCCTTCGGGTCAGTACAAGAAAATCTTATCTGCAGTCTTTTAGGCAGATGGGACGAATTCCATCTGACTTTACGTCCTTAGGATTGGACTCTAGAATCATTTTTTGATTCAAATCATATTGTAGTTACACTCCAACTAAGAAGGAATGGATGCGTCTGATTAATTTTGTCAATAAACGTCTTGCCATCTGTAGGGTGAAGAATATGCATTTCGTCAAACATGGGGCGAACAATTGGAAGACATGTACTTTTCTGTCATTGTCGTGTTGAACCTCGAATCGGATAAATTTGAATTGATCGAGTTGTCCGATGACGATACTAAATTTCCAACGGATATTCAATGGGCCAGCAACACGACTATCGTAGGCACATCGTACGATATTTCCGAATGGCGATTGGGACTTTACGCTTGCAACAATCGGCGTAGTCGTATTTTCCGGGTCGATGTCGACGGTCAAAACCTGCGTAATGTTTTCAACTTTTCACCCAGCTATATCAAATGTTCATTTCGTTTTTCAATTAAAGAATTTTTAAGCGCTGACGGTAGAGCTGCATTTTCACCAAGAGTTCGTCCAGATGGCGAATACGTCATATGGCAGGAGAGAGCTGTTGATCAACCACATAATCGATCTCGTGATATTATGGGAATGTCGTTGAAAGATCCAAAGTCTCCAGAAGTAATATACAGATCATCAACAGCTGACGTTCCCATCTACTTTGACTTTCCAAGAAATTGTTGGATTCCGAATAGTTCATCAGTTTTACTCAAAGCCATCAAAGATGGTGAAATGGCCTTATTTGCACTTTTATTAACAAAAGGTAGCCAAGGCACTTCATGATACCTTGCTGAAGAAGTCGCGAGAAGTTGTCGAAATATTGAAAAATTCTTTGGGCCCTCGCCTCGGTCGGGAGGTCGGTCGTTTTTTAAAGAAGTCGTTAGTGTTTTTAAAAATCTCGATTTCATTTTTTGTCATTTCTTTACGAAGCCGTCGTTTCAAAAGAATTGATGGCTCCCCACGAAATCAGCGTGTGGAAAAGGGGTATATTATCGCTCTTTTGTTACTAATCTTGATTTAGCTTTAAAGTTTAGTTTTTCATTGAAGTAAAATCATAAAAGTCGAGCTGAGAAACAACATGAAAGTAGCCAAAAATCTCGCCAATTTGATGACGGTGGTAATGGAAAACTGATATCTTTGTGCTACTAAATGACCCGTTGAATTTATTGTGATGTGTAAAAAAGTAGCGCTGTGCTACATTTTTCATCCCCATCACAAATGATTTCTTTGAGGGATTTTATTTGACACAGGGGTAGTATTGTTCTTTACATTTTCGACATAAGTTCTTCGGTTTCGCTCAGGGATGACTGTATTTTGTTTCGATCTTTGCAAGTGAAACTCAACGTGAAGTTAGTTACAGTTGCGACCAAAGATAACTTCATTGCACACACAATTAGCTGATTTCATTAAAAAATTTACCAAAATCAGCTGAATTCATTGAAAAGTTTTAAAATCAGTGATTTTTTTTCAATGAAGGTAGTTTCGGTCGCAACTGCAGCTAACTTCACGTTGAGTTTTACTTACAAATATCGAAACAAAAGACTGTCACACCCCTGGTGTACTGTGATGTGTAAATCTGTCAAAACTGGAGTGTATTCACCTCTGCGAGCATATTCACCATACTAAGCTGGTATATTCACCATCACATCGTCGTCATCATCAAACTTTTGGAGGGTTTTTTGGCCAACTTCATTAAGTTACGATAATTCTATACATAATTAGAAAGTTACTACTTGAGCTTCCTGCCAAATCCGGATACCTCAAAATTCACGCAATTTAATTTATGCAGGCGGCTTTATTGTCATGGAGCATGCCACAGGCGCCGCACCTTGAATTCGCCTTCTTATTTTCCTCCTAGGTTCATGGCCTGCGGCTCTGCTTTTCCAATAAACAGGTTTTCGCTAGAAAATTTCTAGCACTTATTGACTAATAGTGAAGGGGAGAATTTTCACATGAAAGAACGTACAAAGAACTGCTGATATATTTTAAACATGTCGACATTCTACTACTACTTGCGACTTCAGCAAAGTCTCACTGATACAGAAAGCGTAATGCGAATTCTTCTTCCAATAGATGGTGCTGACTTGCAAACAATTGATGATAAGACTCCAGGAATACGTGACTTGCTTTGGGTTGGGAAAGATTATTCGTTAATTTCACGGAGTTCTACCCTAAAAACACCGTTTTTCGAACTAATTCGACACAGTGGCGATCATAAACGTGCTCAGATCACTAGTTCAACATTCAGCGTGGGTAATTGCGGTCGATTTGAAGACTTTGAAGTCAGAAAATTTTATGGAAAAGCGACTGTTCCATCGATATATATTGGTCAGAAAAACAGCAAGCCAAATACTGTGCCTTTAATTGTCATGCCGCATGGAGGACCTCATTCAGTCACTGTTGACGCTTTCGTTGACGAACTAAGTCTTTTCCTAAGGCAAGGTCCGTTACAATAAAAGTCTGTAAATATTAGTTTTGATAACATTTCCAATTTTCGCAGGATTCGCATTGCTGAAGTTAAACTACATCGGTAGTCTTGGATCTAAAACGGATGAGACTGATATGCTTCTCGGAAAAATCGGACAACTCGATGTAGAAGACTGCCATGGCATCGTTCAACAAGCACTGAAAAGTATTCCCAGCCTTGATTCCGAACGAATTGGTTTATTTGGTGGATCGCACGGCGGTTTCTTATCTGCTCATCTCAGTGGACAATATCCAGTAGGTCAAATTTAAATCTTATGTTAGTGTTGAGGAAATACACTGAATTTTTGTGTTTCTAAGTTCACATAACATTTTGTACAACACCGAGCCCGACACATGAAGTAGACGAGTAAAAAATGTTCTAGAAAACATTTTGATCGCTCGGAAAATGTGGCAACAGTTTTTACTTATTTACAATATTTACAGGATTTCTACAAAGCGGCGGTTTTATTGAATCCGGTGTGTGATTTGAACGTAATGATTGGAACTTCAGATATTGTTGACTGGTAACATTAACCGAATTTAACGCATGCGTCTATTAGCTAAAGTTTAACTCATTGTTAGGTGTTTGGCTGAAAGTGGCATATCGTTCCCAGATGACACTTTGAAGACTTTCATTCCAGCCGCCAAAAATTTTGATGATTTTCAGAAACTTTATAAATCATCGCCCATCGTTTATGCATCAGAGGTCAAGGCAGCCACTCTGCTTCTCTTGGGAACCGAAGATCTTCGAGTGCCGATGAGTCAAGGAATGAGTTTTTATAGAGCTTTAAAGGCCTACAACAAAGCCACCTCTGAGTTAGTTGCTTTTTCAATCTTTATATGGAAAAGACAAATTTAAATTATTTGTACACACAGGGTTCGAGTGTATCCGGACTGTCATTCATTGATGTCTCCAAGTGTGGCTAACGATGTTGCCCTCCAATCAGCCTTGTGGTTTAAACGCTTTTTGAAAAAGTGATACAAAGACAATTTTGATTTGTTCAACACCAACGACAGATGATGCGTATTTTCGTAAACTATTTTTAATCGAATTTAAGCGTTAGCCTGCAAAACATTCAACAGCATGTCCGTCTTTGTTCCGTTCAATAGATCGGTAAAGTTTTTGCGAAAATATGGCTGAAAGCTGACATGACTTCGGCGAAGTTGGACGAAAAACGATGAAGGTCAAAAATTTGCATGTTTTTAAATAAATTCCCTTTCATACACAAATTTTCAAGTTCTTGCCACACTGAAGACTAAGACAAGACACACTTTCAATGACGTTTTTTCAACTTTGTATGGAAAATGAAAATTATGTGGAAGTTCCATTGTTCCTCTGTGGTTAAGGGAGAATAAGTGTCAACATTCTCTGTTCTCATTAAATACACAGATTTCAAGAATGTAAATGTTTGTTGCCAGAAGCATAAAATTCGAAATCAGAAGTGTGAATATTTTTATCGTTTCAAAATCCATATAACAAAGTCCTTCGGTGAAAACTGATTTCGATTTACGTTGCCAATTATATCTCGAGTAGTCAATTCAACGGAGTTACCTGCCGTGAAGTCATTTGCAGAATTCATTTTTCTTTTGTGTAATGTCGATTGATTGAATGGTTCGAGGCGTTTAATTTTTCATTTTCTTACTTTTTTTTTTAATTATGGAACTAATTATTTAAAATATGTGTGATTTTTTTATTCGTTAAATATCAATAAATGTTAACGTAACTTGCTATCAGACCGGTCATTTCCTCACACCAATGCTTGTCGCCGAATCGATTCAACACGTTGAGAATGGCATTCTCGAAGATCACACTCTTTTCTTCCTTTGTACCAATACCATTATTCATAATCTCGTCTAATTTCGTGTAGCAGAATTGGTAGCCTTTATCTGAACGCATGTTGCGCGAATTCATCGACCAGAATTTCATATTTGGCTTACACCTTTCGCACTTACATTGAAAACCAAAATGCTCTTTCAGAATCGATTGACGATGTTGGGTAGATTTTTCGTAAGATGATTCAGGCACGTATGAAATGAACAGTTGCTGTCCAGCTTTGATTGGTCGAACGGTTCTGCAATATCGCATATTTGCAGAGGTACCTAACGTTATCACGCTTGGTGCACATGAATGGTTGAAATACGATGACTAGTAGAAAATTCCACAGTATTTGTTAGGAAAAACTCAACTATCCACTGTAGAAGTATTTGGAACTTTGTGTGGAAGTTCCGTGGAATTTTATATGAAAAATGGTTTCTAATTCCATTGTCTTAGGTGTGTTGTGTATCTGTACATAATGAGTTTTATGTATTGGAATAGGAAATAGTTCGAAATATTCCAAAGTGGAAGAATACTGCAGAATTTTCTACTAGAGTACTATTCTTTTAACATGCCTCACACTTAGTATAGAACGAATGTGAGGTATTCTCACTAAAAAGGGATGATTTTGATCGTCTAGAGGTCCCATAAACTGTTTTAGGAAATTTAAATTCCCAAAATTGGAAATAAGAAGCGAGTTCTGCTTTTGTCCATACGTAACTAAATTTCCTACCCACTTCAACCTCTGGACTTTTCTCACCGCCATTATATCTCAGTCGAACGACGATCTCAGAAAAAAGCAAATTTACACGGTGCTCCACCGGACACGATAGGAGGTGGTTTTTGATGAATGCTTTGTTAAGCAGACGATGCAGGGAATTGTTTTCAGATGCAAATTTATACAGTACTTTGAGGTGAAAATTAGGTCTGGCCTTAACGTTTACCGATTACAAAAAAATAATTTTTGATCATTGAGGAGGCTGAGGACAGCGTTTGTGTCTCATTTTTTACTATAGGTAATTTGTGAAACGTAAGATTCTCTTTGCACTTTCTATTCTGATACATACGAGTCTCGTTGCCTATGTTTTTCCATAGAATCGGTTAAAAATATAAAAAACTAGGATTCCGTCGTTCCTCAGTACAATAATTATCCTTCATTAATTAAGATGCTGTTGAGTTCTTTATATTTTTTTTTCTTCCTTAGACGTTAACACATTTCATTTAAGAATATTCACAACATCATACAATATGGGCCACTTTATTCCTTTGCTCGAACACACGGGCACGGCGTTCCATAATGCGAAAGTAAATCGCAGGTAACACATTTCGCAGACAAATAACACCAGCATATTTCAAGGGTACAACCTCTTTATCACCACGCAGCACCGCTCTGTAGATATCGTTAGCACAGTCCTCCGGTGTCTGTCCACTTTCAATCTGTCGATTCGATACGCCGTACGTTGTTCCTCCACCAGTGAGGGCATTTTTGATAATGTCTGTTTTAACGAATCCAGGACTTGACACCATTACCCTTACATTGTCTTTAGATATTTCGGAACGCAGGCAGTCAGCGAACGCTTGTAAAGCATGTTTAGAAGCTGTGTACGACGAACAATATGGAGCGGCGAAGCGACCTACGATACTACTTACAAATACAATTGTTCCTTGTTTGCGTTCAATCATCGACGGCAGAAAAGCTTTCGTGAAAGCGATCGTTCCAAAGTAATTAATATTCATAACACGTGTATCTACTTCCGGTTTCACAGCCCGAGCTCCCGATATCATACTTACGCCGGCATTGTTTATCAATATATCAATTTGTGGACTTGCACTAAGAATTTGATTCGCTTTTTCGATTATCTGCGTTGACTCGTCCAAATCCAGTTGTATGATTTCTGGACGAATCGTTTGTATGCCATTGTTCAGTTTTGTATTCAGCAAGTCACGACGAACACGTTCCAATTCACCTACACGACGAGCAGCCAAAATAACTTTGCAGCCAGACTCATAAAATTTGTGAGCCAATGATTCTCCAATACCTGAGCTCGAACCTGTTATAACGACAACCTGAAACAATCGAGGCGAAGCCTTTAATCCTTTACTTGACTCTTCTTACTGTCTGTATCAAATAAAATTCCACATTTTCGTCTAATTTGTTATTTAACACAAATTCCACATGTTAAACAACAAATAAGACGACAATGTTGAATTATATGTGTGAAATCACACGATGAATATTACTCACTATTAACGAGGATCGAGGAAGCGAAGAAGCAACCGCAAGTTTGCAGACCCAAACAAACCCTTAGACTCAACGCAGTTCTCGAAGCTCCCCTCCCCCTGTCACGCTCTGTCACGGATGACCGCGTAGCAGCAAAAGGAGGCTCCTAGCAAGTGTTACCCTATCGTAGCAGCGTGGGTAGAGGCGCTAGATACTAAGAGGAACCGAAAGCGGTATGTGTTATAGCCGGAATGATGCCAATATGCGTCTCGCTGATGAAAGACAGCGAATGCCTCAGAATGAAGAAAAATGAGGGTCAAACTACCAAAGCAGCTTGGGCGAAATTAGGAGTCGAATCTCTGAGACAGTGGTGAGGTTAACCTCCAGCTGACACAGTCCTTGTTGGATCATGAGTGCTTCAGAAAATACCTGTACGGATGTAAATTCGCAGAGTCACCTTTCTGCATGACATGCGATAAAGAAGAAGAAACTGCGTGCACGTAATATTTGTCTGGCCCCGTTTCGAGCAGGAGCGATGTGAGCTGAGGGCTGTGAGTAGACCAGTAAATGACGACATCATATTTTCGGAGGTGTGACGCGATGAGGAGGGGTGGAAAGTGGCAGATGATGTAAATGCAAAGCTAATGAGAAAGCTGCAAAGTGCATGGAGATAAGATCAGCGAAGAGAAGCAGTTGGCTGGAGAATGAGAGCGTAGGTGTGAAAGCGCAGCCCTCCCCGAAGTAAGACTATGAGGCGTTTCCGGGGAGACGAGAGCATGGTCTCCAAGGAAGAAAGTTTTCGTTTTTAGATCATCGAAAGTCACTACCAAGTCCAATAAGACCTTGTGCCTATGAAGGTTTCTTCACCTTTGGAAGAAAAGGACAGCAGTTTCTATTTTATGGCACATTTAGGTAATGCTCTTGAGATTTTCTTTCTTTATCAAGATATCCAGTAGTTATGAAACGGAGACGAATACCAAATCGATAAACGTTGTTTTTGGAAATACCACATAAAGCTTGAAGTCTAAAAAAGTTTTTTAAAATGACATCATTTACTGTTCGAGATAGGATCGTAGGTGCGAAAACTAATATTTTAGAATTGGACCAAAGTAATACACATTTCGTAGATCTTACCTTTCCAGCTAAGCTTCTCTGGCCTCTTTTGATTTTTTGTTCATTGTAAATTTTTTGACCAACTGCATAAACGATGGCAATGAATGCAATAACCAAGCAAATAATCAACAGTGCCATATTTTTTTAACAAAACATTAACAAAAGTATATTCATGAAAAACGAAGATGCAATTTTTCCATCAAATAATAAAACGAACGTTTAGTCTTAAAACACAAAATACGACGAAACATAAAAATGTTTATGGTTCCAAATATACTTCGATGTCAAGACCTGAAGACGCAACACCTGATTGATTTAGTAGTTAAGTGAAATGAAAGAAAGAGAAATTTTTCGATTCAATTGAAATCGGTATGCAGTAAAAAAACTATAAAACCGGATAAAATCCAAATAAGACGAAATAAATATACACATGGTTTCGATGTGTATGTGATTAACAAAACAACATATGTAACTACCATAGCAGACGATTATCGAATTAGTCTTGTAGAAAATTACAAGACGCTACATTTGAATGGCCACCGTACACATTACACGTGTAATAGGCTCTTTACGTGTGCTTTACCCCAAATGGGGACTCGATAAGTGATCGTAGTTCGTAACATTTTTTTGGTTCAAGTGAAGTGATTGGCAAGATGATCAATTATGGAAATATTGAACCTTTATAGAAATAATCGAACAGCTTCAACTAAATTTAAAACCTGGACATAGCGCATGTCTAAAACGCTTTTAAGACTTTGTCTTGCAGTCAACAGTGTTTTTCTTTAAAAACATGTGTGTTACGAGGATCGAGATCCAGGGCCATCTCACGTGATAAGCTATTACGCACCTCCAAGTCATGAACTAAATACTCTCAGTCTGTCCAATACTTACTTCCAATGCCTATCGAAGATAATTGGAGTATATTTCGACCCATTTTCAAAATCTTCTTTATAATTATGGGATTGGGGATTATAGGAACGGCAGCCGAGCTAGGGCAGCCTAAGTGCTTTTCGGTATTTTGAACATGACTCGAGTAAATCTTTTGCAATTTTCATAAAATTTCAATAGGGCAATGAAGGTCCAACAATTTATGGAAGGGTGTTTGTTGTCACGAACTTAGGCGTCAGGGTTTTAGTCGGTCCTAAATTAAAACAGTTACAATACTGACGTCACACCTCGCGTAACACGCACTTAGGCAAAGGAAACCTGATATAATATGTAACTTAGTATCAATATTTGGGACTTAAATTCGGACCAGGCCTCTCACATGTCCGAAATATTGAGAATTTGTTTTTTGCGAAAAACTTTCGAAATTCAGATTTTTTGATCCGAAAAATCGCCGGCGGCGCATTTACTTTTTCTTAATCCAATGTTACCAGAACTTCTTATTTAAAATTTGAATTTCAGAAGCGCCTGAAACTAGAGGAAAGAAAATACGCTTCACAGAGCGTGATGAAAGGTAAAAAAGTAAATGAGGATAGCGTTTTCAATACGTACATCTTAAAAGTGCAACGGAAAGCTTAAAAATGTCTGAAAAATATGAGACTGAGCTCGCAATGAAAGACTTGCGGTTAGCGTTATAATGATGTGTTTAATGTTTGATGTATCACGGTGAACTGAACATAGATTCAGACGATTCTGAGAGCAGCTGATATTGAGTTTACCGATTACTCTAATACCATAAGTAAATACAACTCGACAAAAAACTATCACATTTAGTGAAAAAATACGCAATTTTAGAAACAATGTCAGGTGTATCTTAATTGTATTGATGGAACCGTTCAAAAAATTCGTCATGTCTAGGGGAAGAGAGGAGAGTACAACAAAACGTGACGGTCTAAACAAATTGGGGTCCTTGAACTATTTGGCCTAACAGTGGGTCGAAAAATCGTTTTAAAAAAAAAATTCGAGACTTCAAAGAATGAACGTCCGAATTTCTTTTATAAAATGTTTACAGTTTTGTAAATA
>WJQU01002419.1:0-44848 GCA_029228625.1 Pseudolycoriella hygida | reverse complement strand
GTCTTTATCGAAATTCTTTCCTTAGTTATATTTCTTTACGGTCGAATTTGGGCTCTGCCGACAAGGGGATGGCTCTTTCCGAGTGTATGGCGCCGGACTGTTATCTTCAGTTGCTGAACTCCAACATGCTATTACGACACCAGAAAAGATAAAGCGATTCGACCCGGATGTCACCTGTCGTGAGGAATGCATAATCACTTCATACCAAAATGCGTACTATTACACTGACTCGTTTGAAGAAGCAAAGGATCAAATGAGGTTCGTAGATTTTCGTATTTCTGTTTTTGCTTATTAAAAATAAAAAGAAATATTCAGACGATTTGCTGAGAGTATTCAGCGGCCGTTTGGCGTAAGGTACAACCCATACACACAAAGCGTTGAGGTTCTGTCCACCGCTCAACGAATCACAGCTGTTGTGTCCGAGTTAAGAGGAGATTTGAGCATTGTGTCATCTGCTTTGAAGAAAGTCTCTGCTTTGGATCACAATTTGGATGTGGAGAAATTGTCACAGATGCTAAATTCGGGACTGCTCGGTGATAAGAGTCCAATGATCAGTCCAATGATCAGTCCTATGATCAGTCCAGAGCATGCCGACAGATCTTTGAAGAACGGAATTGACGAATAAAATCACCACCGTCTCTTCAATATCTTATTGTTAGTCAACGTTTCGTGTTCATCATAGATGCAAAAATAAATGTAAAATATAATGAAAATGACAACGGAAAACGTTTTTATTGTTGGTTTGATGATGTGGTCTTAAGTTGGTCTTTTGGCTACAGTATGATTTTTGACGTTTGGAGGCCAGTGAAGGTCTGCACTCTCAGCCGCAAGACTACGTTTCGAAAAACTTAGGATGTCAGAGGAAATATTTCTGGGCCAGAGAATACAGACAGATTTTTGATTCTCTCCAAGTCGAAGCGCTACTCAATGCTTTTCAAAACAAGTAGCAGAGATATCTAGCACCAGGTTGTCAGGTTGAGGAAAGATGTCTCTGATGTGTGAAGCGGTGAATATGTGATCGTTTTTTGTTTCCACACGGCAGATGTCGAGTTGTTATATAGAGATTTCAGAATTTCAGAATTTCAGAAATAAGAATATTCCGTATTATTCTTAGATAACAGAACATTTACAGAACGCAAATTTTAGGTAAATTAATAAATAAGGTAAATCAGATTTTTTTTCGAACTTTTGAAAATATTAGGGAAGAATAGCGAATCACCTTGTGGGTTTTTCATTGTTTTTCTTCAACACACAGAAAACATTTTTGCCTCGGTTCGACTAAATAAATGTCGGCGCCTCTGTTTCTATGGAGTGGAAATTCAATAAATCAATCATACAATTTATTTATTACAATTATGTGAACGTTTGCCTCATACAACAAACGTTGGACATAATTAACGCACTAACTATTGGGAATATCACACATTTAATAACAACAAGTTGAGAATAATTTAGTCCATGAAATTAAATATTGTGACGAAAGCGATTGACAAGTTACAAGAAGTAGTCAAAGACAACAACAAACAAAAAGTAATAGCAGTCATTTTTGCAATTCAGTTCATAAACTCTTAGTTATAAAGATGACGAAGAGCACTAGGGCAAAACACTAAGAGAGGTCAAGCTACCTTGAATGCTAGAGATACTGCAAAATTTCCAAGGGATTGCTCACAAAAAAAGTCATTCAGTTCAACGTACTACAAAGGGCTAGGCGAGATACTCTAGCTTTTCTTAAACGATTCTAGCGACACAGCATTCCTCACTTTTAAGGGCAAAGCATTCAATTCACTGACCACGGGCAAACAAAAATCTATTTCTTCTTTCTTAGGTACCACGAGATGCTTAATGCGAGCTGAGTTACTAAAACCAAAAACTCCCAGAGTTAACCCGGCTTCAAATGCAAAATCCTACACAAAGCGGTCATTGCCCTAAATATAAGATTCTATCAAGCCCATCCATAAAAGTTTATTTTCTATTTCTGAGACACTCTCCTACCTAGATTTACCATAAACATAACGGACCACTGCATTGAAGGGTGAATCTAGATTGCACTTCCGTCTCGTCAAGACCATGCAAATATATACCTCGCAACAGTGTTCGAAAGGCGCCATCAAAAAAGAATTTACCTAAAATTGCCTAGTTCTGATAGAAGGAGAGTAGAGAGGAGTAGATTTAGCAAAAGCCCAGAGGTAGCGTAGACCAAAAAAAACCTTCCGCGTTACCACCTCAGCATGATCCGTCCATGTGAGACTGTGGGTAATTGTCTGGCCCAACATCTTTAAGACGGCGACACGACGCTAGTATGACCAATTTTAACCCCGCCAAGGGCGACTTCCGGAACCCTATCATACCATCCTGACCCAACAGCACAACTTGCAAAATGACAGAGCCATCAACCACATGAGGGGTAACCTTCACCGTAAAAGGCAAGCCTGTCACGATGGCTTGAGACTTAACAGTCCATGCCACTCTACACTATTTTTTATTGGTGGAGGAATGAGTCCTTATTTCTTTGAAAAAAATTGAGATAAAAGCTTTTCTTAAAAATGTTTTAAAATGCTCGCGCTTCTTATCCGGCAAAAGTGACTTTTCCTGACACCCAATCAGAGGCATCTTTCGGCCATCTCCGATACCTCACATGGTTATCAAAACACATCACATAAATTAATTTTTTTTAATGTGTGATTTTGTGTGAATGTAAACTTTGACATAAGATGTAGTACAATTTTTGACAAAAATTTTTCTGTCGTCGCGTCCTAAAACTTAACAAAATATTCGACGGATTGGAAAGCAATTACCAAAAATAAGGAACACGTTAAGGCACTAACTATCGAACGTCAATAACTGGCCAACATGTCGAATTCCAAGTTATATCTGTGATCCCAATCGGATGGAATACGCATTGTTGTTGTTACCAACACCGAACGGAAGGCTTTGTTTCTTCGATAAAAACACTAAATATTTTAACAAAGTACTTCGCATTCCAAATTATTTACCATTTATATGAATAACACCCCAAATTTGGTGGGCGTATTCGATTTGATGGCCGGATTTGGTGACTTCTCGAACCAGGTAAAACTGGAGCCTGATTTTCTCAATCAAGTCAAATTGGATCCCAATTTTATGAATCAAGTAAAATTGGAGCCCGACTTTCTAAATCAAGTAAAACTGGAGCCAGAACACCAGCCACAACAAACGGATCACCTTCACCATCAGCAGCATAATCATCAACAAGTGAGTCGAAAACATACCCAAAACAAACTCACCGAGTCTTTCGATCAACTTGGATTGTAATAACGGTTATGACCTCCTTAAATTCTTCTGTTAAGACATTTGTTATAGGAAAGTTCATAGGTGTTGTTGCAGCCCTACGTCTTCGAAGTGTTCGCGTATTAAAGCATTTTCTATGAGAAGACGATGGCTTGTTCATTCATTATTTTCGGTACCCATGTTGAGGCGTCTTGTCAATTCCTCGTTGGCCCAAGTTCACGATACATCCGTTCAGAGTTGCCATTTTGTTATAATGAAAGATCTTGTGAGAGTTTGCTTGCATGCGCATCTTTGATCCACAAGGGGTTCGCATTTGGATGATTTGACATTTCTCAAGAGAAATGTATTCTCCTCCGAAGCAATAGCAGAGCAGGATTGTTACCAGATTCGGGCAATTTTACTTGCATCCGGAACATTTCATATCCTCTTTTTCAAAATCGCGGGTACTGCATTCAGTTCAACTCAACAGGAGGAATTTCTGCCAGCCTGCTTTGGTAGTCGGTGGATTACTTGTAGCTGATCAGTTGGACGTCACGCTACAGTTTCCCCTAGTATATTTTTTAGGGTCAAAGATTATTTTTCATGTTCATGTTTCATGTTCACATGGGGCTTTTTCAGAAATCTTTTCGCGAGCTCTGCGCAGAAACTCGTTACGAGCTCTGCCCTCAACCAAACATAGTGTATTCCTGATCTCCCTTCACGGGTTGTTCCACCCCCGTTTTTTGTGTCAACTGGTTCTCCCTTTGGGCCTTCTGTCCTTTCTATTATCTGTGTATCTGTTCTCCAAAGACCTTATCTCACTCGCATTTCTAATTAGATTAAGAAACGACGCAATCACTAATGTTGCGTTATTTTACAGCAGCAGCAACACCAAATTCAACAGCAGCAACTACAACCTGACCATCAGCACCAAACGCTCCAATTACCACAGCTACAACCTCAAACACAGCAACAACCGCAAGTGCAACCACATTTACAACAACAACAACCGACGCAGCAAATCGATGATAAGCCGTACAAATGCCAAACATGCCATAAAGGCTTTCATCAGATGTCTGGCCTTAAGATTCATTCAAATGTGCATAATTCAGACCGTCCGTTCAAATGTACAATGTGCGACAAGACTTTTACACAACTGTCCAATTTGAAGAATCACATGAATGTACATAACGGTGGCGATAAGCCCTACAAATGTGATCTTTGTGGGAAGGGATTCAATCAAGTTAGTAGCATGAGATCACATCGCAATAGTCACAATGGTGAGAAAAGACATAAGTGTACGATATGTGACAAGACTTACACGCAATCCGGCAGCTTAAAAGTACATATGAATATACATAGTGGCTTTAAGCCATACAAATGTGTTATCTGCGAAAAAGAATTCCACGATCCGTCGAATTTTCGGAAACACAAGGCAAAAACCCATTCAAATCATTTTACACCACCAGCTGCTCAATAGTTAAAAATTTGTATATTTGAGATTTTTTTTGTTTTTCTTTATATTTTTTTTTACAAATTTATAAATTTTTATGACGTTAAGTGACCAACACGGTTGTAAAATGTAACTAAAATCAGTTTAGTGAGCTTATATGAATAAAACAATTTTTAAACGAGTAAATGCATAGCAAAGGTCTATACCGCTAAAATAGTTACTTTTCAACTTTCACTGAACAATTCCGTACACCTTTTTTTCAAAAACCAAGCCGATCCTAGCCCGACCCGATCAAATTTTCTGAATTATTGAGCCTGCGACCCGAACTATTTCGAAACACGACCCAGATCTGATTAAATTTCAAAAGCCACTCAAACTGTTTCGAAACCCGATATTTTTACTTTTCACCCCATACCAAGTACTTTGTAACTCATCGAACTCAAAGCAGAGGGTAAAGTTAAATTAAACCAAAGTCCCGGGTGATTGCTGACCAACAGTCGTGAAAATTAAATTACAATGCTATTTATTCTCTTGAAGAGATAAGAGACATACGAAATATAACAGTCTAGGCGAAATGGAGCGGGTCTCGCAAAACATGACAGAAACGGGTTCGAAAATTGCGGAAAGTGACAGAATATATTAAAATTGTATTGCTGGATTATTTGAAACAATTTGATTTTTCAATGGTTTTTATTTTATTTTATTTTTATTCGCCAATATTTCGGGAGCTATGTCCCATCATCAGGGCTATAATAAAAATAGAGTAGTTATTACTCCTTTATTGTTGTTAGACATGAGTCTTTACACTTAACACTTGAAAAGTCTTATAGCATAAGGCTTTAAATTGTTGTTGAAGATATTTACCAGAATTCTATTTTATTACGCAGGAAAAATTAATGTTGTTATGTTGAGGTGAATCATTTAAATGATTTCAAACGGATTATTGCATAGTGATTGCGTTAGGAAGATCAGTGTGAAGTTAGGTCAAAACCTTTCAATGCGTGTATCCGTTTGCGTTGGTGGTCGGAACGGATGTTTTTCGTTTGTATTTATTTGTGTTGTTTAAGGAGGTAGCCATAGGTTGGGCTCATTACAGCACAGTCTGATTTAAAGTTACAGACACGGTCCTCATTCATGATAATTTGGTCTTTTTCCTGGATTTGAAGCTTTGATTGGTTTTGTTCTCTTATCAGGATTTTGATGTTCTCGAAATTAAAATTGAATTTATGACCAGTCTCTTTGACGTGACATGCCAACGCTGTACGTAGTTTGGTATGTTTAGTCAACTTTTATGTGTTCAATCATTGCGATGTTGGTCAGCTCAGGCACTTAGTTTTTGGATTGTTTCGCCAATGTACCACGTATCATTTTCCTCGCATGGTATGTCATATACTATTCCACACATGTCCGGCTTGAGTATAGGTTGTTTCATTTTTGTGTAAAACCGTGTCAATTTTGTTGGTGGTCTAGGTGCAATTCTGACATTTGGTATGAAGTATTTAATTTGGGAATTTAGCTCTTCGGTTAGCCCTGGAATGTAGGTGATTGCCACGAATTGTTCATTGGTCTTCCGGTGCTGATGTTCGCTCTACTCTCATTGGGATGGAACGGGTAACTTTTGTTCTTATTGTTGTTTTGGTTGGAATCTGGGTGGATCTGAGAGTTCGGTGTAATATTGTTTTTTGTGGTGTGAACTACTTGATCTTGCAGTTTGTAGATGAGCTTTAATGGGAAACTATTTTTTGTTAAGATTTTAATAATTTTTTGTTTGTTAGCTAGATGGAAATCGTAGCGGCTAACGGAAAGCACTTTTCGGATGAATGATTTTGCGACATTATTAATCATGTGATTGGGGTGGGCGGAATAGAAATTGATGAGCCGGTTGGAGGCGATTGGTTTAAGTACCAGTTCGTCCGCAATTTTCCGCATTTGTTGGCATGTATAGTTAGGTCTAAAAAATTAATTGTGCCATTGGTTTCAATCTCTTCGGTGAATTCTACAACCCCTTCAATATATTCATTAAGTATCTGTTTCACAATGTATATTTATATGAAATATATGAAATTATATAAAATCAAAAAATCTGCCCTAACAACCATTATGAACTAGTTTCGCTGTCATCTGCTTTCTTGATATCCTTTCAATGCCGGAAAGTTTTCACTGTCCCAGTGCCACTGTGCCACCTATGAGATGTACTAGGAGCGAAACTAGTAGGAGTAGGATACCGGCACTTCCCAACAAAGCCGTACGATGGCGCTACACTCAACTTCACATGATTGGAACCGATTTGACCAAATCAATCTTTCGAGCCAACGCACTGGCAACTCAGTCTCCTAGTAGAAAGCAGACGTGGTAACCACTACGCTATCAAGTGCATAAATTCCGTAGCACAAACTTTTACCTCTTACCCTCGCACCGCCCCCCCCCCCCTCCTAAGCGTAAGTCAAACAAAGCTCAATACCAATGCATTATTTAGTATATGAAAACCACTTTGCGTAACACCGACTCTCCCCTCGAGCGTTACGTAATTTAGGAACATTCCGTCGGAACTTTTTTGATTTCCCCTCTGGCGTCACAGGTCAGACAGATATTGTTTCGTTTAGTTCTTCAACAACACTCTGTCGCTACTCGCTTTATTTATCAACGACTGATAACAATAGTAGACAAAAATAATGGAAAAAATTCACAAACGTTAATTGAGAAAGAACAAGGAAAGACAACAAAAACATTGTCTTTAACATTTTCGCAATAAAAGTCATCTAATAAAATATTCCGGATGTCGTCGTGTCTCGTGTTTATTAAAAATTATATTGCGAAGATGGTACTTTTAATATTTATGATAAAGATTTAAATCTTAAAATCCCATACAAATTAAAGATTTAATTCCATTAAATCTCAGGAGTGCGGGAACTCTCAATGAAGAAGCAGCATTCAAATATATTCAAGGAACCCGTACGCATCGGAATAATAGATGTGGCAAACAGAATAGATGTTGCAAAAAGACTCGAACGTATTGAGAAACCCGTCCGAAGCAACGGCGCCAAAAGCCTCTAATCCTTATAAAAGCCTAAAACTTCAAGAAAAAAAATTAAAAAAAATACACTCAAAATAATTTTGTTCTAAGGTATGGACTTCCAGAAATCACAAAAAAAAATTACAAATATAAGTGAAAATCAGTTGAGCTGTTCCAACTCACGCTACACAACCCTACACGAAAATTTGGCTGTTTTTCGATAATATTCCTTCAATGATGGGGTTTTTTGTGCAGGCGAACTTTTCTGTCCATCTAAGTAGTCAGAGCTATCTCCTAAGTGTTACATGTCGGTTCTATTGTCAGTCCTGGTACAAAAAAAAATCGGCAATTTACAATTTTATTTAATGTGAACGTAATCTCATATATGAGGACCGGCTAGGGGCTAGAGCCCTAAGAAGAAACCTCAGACCCATACTTCTATGAGTTGAAATGTTTCAAACAACTTTCTTCACAACTAAGTGAACAAACTTTTTGGTCTAGCGCGACGTACGAGCCTAAACACTGGCACTTAATGAACATTTTTCCGGCCAAATTTTCTTCCAACTTTTCAATGATGGCAAATTTTCAAGACACTGGCAAAGCAAAATTGTTATTGCAATTATCGGAATTTTATAACAATCCATACCAATCAATAATTGGATGAAAGGAGCTTTAAAAATATAAAAAAAACCATTTAAAATTTGTGCCAATTTGTCACACCTGTTCAAATAATTTTATGTCAATACGAATTGCTGTGTATTAATTATTTAAATATATTCCGGAGCTTGGTAAGAAAAATTCAAATTAAGCTGTAATTCTTGTTTTGCAAAATTATCGCAAATTCTGCAACGTGTTCATTGACTTGACCTAAAAATTCATTTCAGGAAGAAAATTGTTGTCACCTCTTAAGAGACATTCAGCCTCAGCCGGAATTTCTTTTTTATTCATTTTAGAACACTTTGCTTTGAGAATTTTAAAAAATCTGCGACACTAACAGTGTGGATCTCATTTCAAAACAAGGAATGTTCGCGGCGGGGCGATGCAAAACTGTATTTTGTTACCTCAGCGCACATATCTATTTTAAAGCGAGAACTTTTGTTCTTTCAATATTTATTTTAGTATTTCTAACAGTAATCGTCTTTTTGTCACGTATTTCAGTCACGGTTTCTGAAAATAGATTGACGCTACTTGAAGGCCAGTTTGCAATTATTCATTCTGGCGTATAATAAAGTGAGAGAAACTTTCAAGTTTCTAACAAAAATATTTAGAACCAAAGTTTAGACAGGTGGCGTCACTAACACTCTGGAAGTTGGCAATAACAGGTTCATTTTAAATCCTCTGTCTGCCCGGTAGTATTGAAGCCATTCATCCGAGTGTTGATTTACGAGGTCATCAATGGCAATTGTTCGAACCCAAAATTCAACACTTAATAGTCTCGTAGTCAAATTATGTCTTTTACCGTCTACTCAGTTAAAGCAATAATTATATTGGACGCGTAAGGGTTGTTTGAAAGCTCAACCTGACAAAAATTACAAATTTTTGGTCAACCTTTCGCGAGCGATTTTTATCGCGTCCAATATAATCACTGCCTAAGGAGTAGTTATATTAGCGTGCGATGCGAGTTGCATCGCGTCTGGTTTGTATGAAAATTCAACTTTATAAAAATAAAAATAGTTCGTCAAGTTTTATTTACGTACAAACCTTACGCGATGCGTTCAACTTGACGAACTTCTTTTTTTTTATTCAGTTGAATTGTCATACACACCCTACTCAATACGATTCGCATCGTAGCCAATTATAATCATCGCTTAACTAATGAAGTGACCGCAGCATCAACCTAGAGACCAAAAAAAGAGAACTTCAAAATGATAAAGCAGTAGGTTTTTTGCCGAATATTTTCGGACGGACGTCTCTGCTTTTTAGAAGAGCCTAATAATTGAATCCATTACCAATTGTTTGCGCATTGTAGAATTAAATGTGTCACCAAAAACAGTTGTCTCACAAAAACATGGTGATTCACGGATAGAATTAATTGCAAGTCATGTGCGAAAGGTAAATAAGGTTTAGGTATAAATGAAGCAGGAAAACAACAATTCAAATTCAGTAAAAAAAATTGTCTCGTGTCACGTCTCTTTGACTAGTTTCTTTTAAAAATTATAAAATGAAGTGGTGGTTTATTTTTGCTGTCGTTGCAATTTTGCAAATATCTTTTGGTAGCTATTTGATCAATTGATAATTTAGTCAATTTATTTAATTCCATAACTCTTCTTATCAGTCGAAAGGAGTGCAAGCTCATCATGTCCGTCGTATCCAGTAAACGTGCAATGCTTCGTTGCACCCTGTTTGGTAGGTTTTTTCCCACAATTTGCATAAAATAGAAAATTTTCAACATTTAATTTTTTAGGTGCAACCTTGTGGAGATAATGAAATTTGCTGCGACGACTATTCTGTAGGATGTAATCGTCATTGCTTCCCCAATTAAATGACATAATTTTGAAATATGATCATTAAATTGAATTAAACCAAAATTTATTTGTCGTTCTTTGAACATTAATATCATGCAGGTGAAGGCAACATGACATTAGGAAATTACAAAAAATATGAAATTTTCCATTTTTCTCGTCTTTTCGAAGGTCACTGATTTTGTGATATTTTTTTATTAATAAAAATCCTTCGAGCTGCATCTAAGTCTCAGAATTTGTATGGGCAACGACTTCGAATAAAATTTTCTTAGTAATCTTCATCCTGGGGTATAGTATTATGACATTTAACGGACGAGATTTGGGATAGTTTTGTAGTCTTGTCGAGATTCTTGTAATTTTGTTGGTACCAAAATGTGGGGGAGCGGTTTTGAATTTAAATGTTGGGTATACGGCAGAGGTGTGACAGTCCTTTGTTTCAATCTTTGCAAATAAAACTCAACTTGAAGATAGCTACAGTTGCGACCAAACCTAATTTTATTGGAAACAAAATCAGCTGGTTTTATTTAGAAAACCAAAATCAGCTGAATTCATTCAAACGTTTTCGAATCAGTGATTTATACGACTTGAGAGCAACTAAATTGCTGCACGGCCACGGGACACCTGTGTAAAAATCGTTTCCTACTTTTTTACTCTTCCTTTTAGTATTAGGAATAACTGAGATACTATTTATTTAGATTTATCAAAATTGTTGTATTGCTTGGAAGCGGCCAAATTCGTTGACGAGGCCAAGCAATACAACAATTTAATATATTTATTTAGCGGTATAACGTAGTATCTACTTAACACTTCATAGATGTTTCAGTCAACACTCTGATTTTTTTTTGCTTGAATACAAATTTAAGGATGTTTCTCGATGGACATAGAATCGAATATAATTGAAATTCCGTTGCGGCTAATTAACCGGATTTCTACTTTACTTACCGTATATCAGATGAAGTAATACAAGTGTTTGAAGTTTCTTCGATAAATATCGCATTCTTTACTACTTTAGCGGCTGAATTTTGTGTATTTTGATTTTGCAGCACAAATCGCTTTGAGTAAACATCGCATTTGCGATGTAAGATTTCTGTGATATTTTTTCAAAATTCTACATCGGATCTCATTTCAACAATGAAGCGGCGCAAGATTTATTCTGTTGGCTCTGCGCACATCTCGATTTTAAAGCGAGATCTTTTGTTTTTTCAACATTTTTGCATTCTGCCATTTTTTTTTGGTATTTGTAACAGCTCTCCCACAGTAATGGTCTTTTTGTCACGTATTTCAGTCACGCTTGTTGAAAATAGGTAAACGTCACTTGTATTGTTGTATTGTATTGTATATTTGTTTGCGGATAAAAGTTTAGAAGAAATGATTGACACACTGTATTGTAATATCTACGAAATTTTTGATCAACGCATCCCTAAGGCTACTCTAAGAAAAACGAATCACCCAGTCTGGTATGATGCAAAACTCATAAACCTTAAGAACAGAAGAAATCGAGCTTATCGAAATTTAATCAATCAATCCCGATCCCAAATTTATCCAAAATTTAATCAATCAATCCCAATGACGATGAAAAGGGAAACCTATTTGCCAAATTCTTTGCTCCCGTGTACGTCAAAAATGCAAATGATACCGAAGAAAATAAAGATCTCATTTCTCATATAAATAGACGAAATGATGATGGTTACCTAAACATCACGGTTACACCAATTATTGTTAGTCAAATACTCGAGCACATGGATCTTAGAAAAGGAGCTAGTTCAGACAAGATATCTCCGTTATTTTTTCGTCAATGCGCTGATTTGTTAGCTGAACCACTTTCAACGATTTACTCGAAATCATTAACAGAAATGCATTATCCGTTTCGACTTATTATGAATTACTTTAACGTTTACAACTGATTTCGACAAGATTCTGACGAAAATATGGAAAATATATTTTTTTGAGGTTATGTATGGGGAGAAATCAAACCTGTCACACTTTGTCTAACAACTTTACGACTATTAGTCGCTGGCGCCATACATGCACAAATATTTTTCCCGACATTTTTGAATATTCTTAAATCACGTTTTAAGAATTCTTACATTTAAATTGTGAATATTTCACGAGATATAGATTTTTGAACATGAATATAACGGATTAGCCTACTGTGCGTCGCAAGGGGGGAGTCAACAAGTTGCTCAAAGTTCTTGTTAAATTTTTAGCGTGTAACACTTGCGTCACGACCCCTGTGGGGCTATGATTATTAGACTATTCATTTGTGGAGAGTCCGGTCTATCTGACAGTATCCTTGGGGTATAATAAAGTATGGAAGAAACTTTTAATACAGTTTTTGTAACCGAATTTGGAAAACGTGAAAACTTTGTTAAATCTCAAAAGTTATTTTCAGGTTTTTAGGGAACTAACAAATTTATGCAGGTGAAGGTGGCACAACTCACCATTTTTGGAGACTTGTAATATCTTTAGAAAATTCTTGAGATATCACAAGAAAATCTGGTGTTGTCGCTAGAAAATCTTAAGAAATCTAAATGTCTAAAAAAATTCGAATTTATTGAGATAAACAACCCAATTCGATCGGTGCACGTAACTCGAACCACTAATAAAAGTTATACTCACCAATCATATTGAGCTCAGTCCTGTAATATCTCAAGAAAATCTTGTGCCATCATATCATGATTTTTTTTTGAGTTGTGCTAACTTCACACTAAATGGTGAACTTGCAGATTTTCTCGATTTTCCACTTTATCTGATCGACAGATAGAAGAAAGAAAGATTACCAAAGCTTCAAGAGTTGCGCAACCACACCTTTCTTATTTGTTAGTGGTTAACAATTCGCCTGAGAGCTTTTCACCCACAATTGAATTGCTTCAACCTTTTAAAATTGATCGTGACCAAACTTCTTTTCAAAAAAAAAAACATGTTGCTTTACGGGTAGAATTAATTTACGAGTCATGAGCGAAAGGTAAAAAAAGTTTAGGTCGTTTAGGTATAAATAAGACAGGAAAACAACAATTGAAATTCAGTAAAAAAAAGTTTCTCGTGTCACGTCTCTTTGATTGGTTTCCTTTAAAAATTACAAAATGAAGTGGTGGTTTATTTTTGCTGTCGTTGCAATTTTGCAAATATCATTCGGTAACTATTTAATCAATTGATAATTTAGTCAATTTATTTAATTCCATAACTTATTATCAGTCGAAAGGAGTGCAAGCTCATCATGTCCGTCGTATCCAGTAAACGTGCATTGCTTCGTTCAACCCTGCGCGGTACGTTTTTTCCCACAACCTTACATAAAATAGAAAATTGCAACATTTTATGTTATAGGTCAAACCTTGTGCAGCTAATGAAATCTGCTGCGACGACTATTCTGTAGGATGTAATCGTCACTGCTTCCCCAAATGATGTAACTTTGAAATATGATCATTAAATTGAATTAAACAAAAAATTATTTGTCGTTCTTTGAACATTAATTTCATGTAGATGAGGCAACATGATATTAGGAAACTGTAAAAAATATGAAATTTTGCGTTCCTCGTGCCTTTGTTTGTTTTCCCGAAGGTCAGGACCTCGCCTTTTATTCAGCTGCATCTAAGAAATTTTATGGGCAACGACTTCGAACAAAATTTTCTTCCTGGTATAGAATTATCGCATTAAAACGGTCGAGGTATGGGGTAATTTTGTAGTCTGGTCACTTTTTTGGTAGCCCCAAAATGTAGGTGGTGGGGTGGAGCTGGGTCGCACTCTACGTTGGGTATACTACTACTACTCTTCCTTTTAGCATTAGCAATAACTGGTAAACACGTTTTTTCGTACGCGTGCATTAGCGATAGCTAATTATCTATTAAACACAACTGTTGTTGATGTGTTAATGTTTGAGCGTCATGTCAAAAAAAAAAAAAAATTCATGAATTCAAAATGCTTTTGAAAAACGTTCATATGAAAAGTAATATGTATTAAGTTGTAATTAAAAGTTGATTCCTAGTTTGGGGACTTGCATCCGTAGAGCTAAATAATGACAATACACTCAATATTTTCATAAGGAAAATTATGAGGGTTTAAAGTAACGTTGGATTCAATATGGTAAAAAATTATTTAAGTCACAAATTTTAATCACAAATTTTAATCAAACTAACAAATAAATAATTCATTACTTTCCAAAAAATATAAAAATTTTTATTTAAGCAAATCATATTAACAGAGTAAATAACTCTTTCCTTTCCCACTTCTTAGTACGTAAAGTACAAATAATAGATTTCTCTATTGAAACAAAGATGTTGTTTCGACCTCAGGGATGAAGGCGGTCAAAAGTTACATTGATGTAACTATCTTCACTTGCTTCCTTCAGCCCGTTCACAATACAGTTAACAGTGAGCTCATTTGAACAAGTTGTGAGACCTGTTGTAAAAAGTAAGATGTAGCACTTCATGCAATGGCCTAACTTTGAAATATCCTTGAAGAGTAGAGATAAAAAACACTTTCACACACAAAATAAACAAATTTTAAGTTTTAAGTTTTATACATTCAATTCTTTAAACAATATGCGACATCCTTTTGTCATCTACGAATTTTATCCTTACCTCCATCTCCAACATTCAAATTGTTTTTTGAATTGTTCACAAAAATTGCTGGAAAACCATTTTATTTTTATTTTATTTTGAAACAAATATTTTGAAAGTAAATGATTTAAGTTATCAACGTTCACTAATCTTCATTTTGATTTTGATTTTCAAAGTCATTCAACTGGATTTAAATCGCAGGATCTTTTATCTTTAACATTTTGTATTTTATAGTACCTCTGGCCAGTAACACATGCCAATAGATAATTGAGGTTTAAGCAAATGCTCCCTCAACAGTTGCTGAAGGAAGTGAAGATAGTTACATCAATGTAACTTTTGACCGCCTTCATCCCTGAGGTCGAAACAACATCTTTGTTTCAATAGAGAAATCTATTATTTGTACTTTACGTACTGAGAAGTGGGAAAGGAAAGAGTTATTTACTCTGTTAATATGATTTGCTTAAATAAAAATTTTTATATTTTTTGGAAAGTAATGAATTATTTATTTGTTAGTTTGATTAAAATTTGTGATTAAAATTTGTGACTTAAATAATTTTTTACCATATTGAATCCAACGTTACTTTAAACCCTCATAATTTTCCTTATGAAAATATTGAGTGTATTGTCATTATTTAGAAATGTAACGAATGACTCTTTAAAGTTGGTTCACTCAACAAAATCTCTGACTTTTTTGTTGGATGCAAATAAGGATGCTTTTAGAGCGCGTCGAAAATACATTTTGTAACATAAAATCGAAAATAATTGAAATTCCGGCTAATTTAAAGGATTTCTACTAATAATAATACGTTTATAAAGCGTCTAACTTAATACAGTCGACGGTTCTCATACTTGAACCAGAGACATATTAGGTATAGACCGAAAGTTTTTGACAAAAAACTAACACAAAAATGAATCAAATATGAAATACAAAAATTTTAGTAGTGTTTGTGAAAGATGGATTACGTATTTTCAGCAAAATTACTGCCTCACTTTTTCAAAAACTATTCAGCGGATCTCATTTCAACAATGAAGCGACGCGAAATTATAATATTCTGTTTTCTCTGTGCACATCTCTATTTTTAAGCGAGAGCTTTTGTTTTTTTTAATGTTTTTTCATTCTGCCAATCCTTATTTTGGTATTTCTAACAGCTCTCCCACAGTAATCGTCTTTTTGTCACGTATTTGAGTCACGCTTCTTGAAAATAGGTAGACGTTGCTTGTATTGAATATATTGTCAATTTAAAATTGTTGATTCTGGTATTATGTGTAGTAAATAAGAAGGGGTACGTGGGAAGGGGGAAGTCAAAAAGTTACTGTCTACGGAAACTAAAAAGTGCAAAAAATGGACTGTCACACTAGCGTATCCCCACCCCCTAAGCGTGACATAGTAGATAAACGGCACCCCAGTCTTTTTACTCACCATAAAAGAAACTTATACTCAGCGCTCGTCTTGAGCTCAATAAGTCCTGTGATAGCCCAAGAAAATCTTGTGCCATCACATCATGAATTTTTTTGAGTTGTGCTAATAGACAGAAGAAAGATAGAAAAATGTTAACAGGTGGCGTCACCAAAGCTTTGCGAGTTTCACAACGCCACCTTTCATTATTTCTTAGCAGCAAACCCATAATTTAATTGTTTGAATCATCATCATCAAACTTTATGGACCACTAGTACCTTTCGACCTGAGGTCTTAGAGCCGCAACCATGATCACCATGCCCTTCTATCGCCCGCCAAGGAGATGGTTTGTTCGCTTAGTGAAAGTCCCCCAACTTCTTCAAAAAAAACATGTTGATTTACGGGTAAAATTAGTTTGCAAGTCATGTGCGAAAGGTAAATAAGGTTTAGGTATAAATAAGACAGGAAAACAGCAATTGAAATTCAGTAAAAAAAAATTCCTTGTGTCACGCTCTTTCACTTGAAAAAATTACAAAATGAAGTGGTGGTGTATTTTTGCTGTCGTTGCAGTTTTGCAAGTAGCTAGTGGTGCTAAAGGCACGTTATTTGAATAAAATTTCCTAGTAAAGAATTTTGAAAATTTCTTTTCTTCAGCCAAAAAGTGTTCGAGCCTATGTCCAAAGTATCCACAAAATGTATTTTGCTTTGTCCAACCCTGCGTGGTAAGCTGTTTGCCCCAACTTTACGTTGAATGTGGATTAAGAAATTTTATTTTTTAGGTCAATCCCTGTGGACCTAATGAAATTTGCTGCGACGACTACTCTAAAGGATGTGATCGACATTGTTTTGGATGTCCAACGTATCCAGTAAAAGTTAATTGCTTTGCCCAACCTTGCGCGGTAAGATTACCTCGATATTTCTTCGATTCAAAGAATATGCAACATCTTTCTTATATAGGTGAATCCATGTGCCGCTAATGAAATTTGTTGCGACGACTATTCTGTAGGATGTAATCGTCATTGCTTTCCCAAATAAATGATACACAATTTCTAAAAATGATCGATCATTAAAGTGAATTAAACAGAGAACCATTTTTATTCTTCTAAAGACGAACCTACTTATTGCAGATTGAAGGTCGCATGGCATTAGCAAATTATAAAAAAATGTTTGAGTTGTGAATTTCAAAAAAAAAATTTATTTTCAAGTTTGCGGTGTGAATAGCCTTTTTTTTTACTAAAAATACGGTGAGAAGACGATGGCGTTTCGTTGACGTTTTGTCTGGTGGCAATGAGTCATTGGATTTTTTGTAAAATATTTTTAATAGGCCAAAAACGAAAAACTTGTTCTACAGCATAAACCTAAACTTACTTACTCGACCCGCTCAGCTTTTGTTAAATAACAAATTGGACGATCCTATATTGTGGATTCTTGATACTTTTAAAATATTCTTTTGATCGTTATCTTCTGGAGATTCTCATTTCTCGTAAAGAAATATATCAAATAAAAGTTTACTCATTGCGGCTACACACAGCCGCTTCAAAGTCAACAAAAGAAAATGTTAACGTGAACATATCTCATGTTGTTGACAATTTAAATTCTCGAGTGATTTTTTATTTACAACCAATTATCAGATGGCCATTCATACAATTGTCAAAAATTTATCATAATAAATATAGAAAATTTCATCCATCTTGTCACACGAACGGAAGGTGCCCATGATAGCTACGGCGTTGCCCCTCTGTACTGCCATGCTTACCCGCTGCTTTAAAAACGACTTCGACCGAGGCTCGTTTGATCTCGAGACGATCTTCTGACTCAGCGAGTCGAAGAATTTTATGGCTTCGTCACCCCAGGGGCCCAATGTTTCGACCGCGAATGGAACAAAATAGTAGCCCTGTTCGATCAACGTACGGTACTTTGTTGTTTTCCGTTGTGCCTTGTCTGCTGCTGCTCTTCCGGCTTTCGTCAGGCTAAAGTGGAGGTTGCTTGGAGCCAAAGTGTCGGTGCACGTTGTATAATATATCAGTGTACTGGCTTCAACTTGGAGGGAAAATCGGCCGATACCAGCGCTTGTTTAATTATGATGTTCAGCTCCGCGTGAATCGCATGCCGACCTGCGCTCTTACGACATTTCAGCCCATGGTGACCTTTTTCGTCCACTTGTGACCCACATCGGCAAACGTGTGGCGCACATATGTCGACTCCTAATCGCAGACCAACGGCTATCCGGAACGTGTTGTTGTCCATGAGAGTGCCGATTGATTGCGAAGAGAGCGCTTGCAACCAGCCGCCCAACTCAGGTCTATGAAGTGCCAAAAATCGCGCCGCTCTGTCCACTTTGTGTTCGAAATTCAGTTGACTTATCAACCGAGTCGTTGTAATGCTGGACCATTGGCGCTGTAGCGATGGTATTTCTGGTTGGATTTGATCCAGATGCCGCATTCTCCACTCGCTTAGTCCCTCTACATAATCTGCAATTTGCTCAACTTGCAGCGACGGTTGGTGTAACATAATACTGACAAGCTGAGTAACTCCGTTAGCAGATGATACAAAAGCGGGTAAAACGGTATCCGAAACTTTCCGGACTCCCAAACTTCCTGAATTGAAGGGCAGTGACGCCATGGTCCACGTGTTTGCGTCCAGTTTTGAATTCGCCAAGGATTCCAAGGCATATTTGATCTCACTGTCCACCTCACTGACCAGGTCGAATCGCTTCCACGTTGGCACTGTCCTAAGCAGAAAGACTAACTTCGGTAATGTAAAACAGTTCTTCAAGATGTAGAATCCGATATGGTGGTTGTCTAGCTCCAACAAGCGCTCAAACATCAGTTTCATTTCACTTAACTTTTTGACGAAAACGCGATCGAAAGCGTTGCCTGAGATCGGTGCTCCCAGGAGTGTGAACTCGTTGATTATGCAGGTGAAAGTTTGTTAAATTGGTCTGACACTTGTTGGTCCACTTCTGAGCAAAAGTAGAGTTCGCACTTATCAGGATTGATGTGAAGACCCATTTTGGCGCATTCAGTGATGACCGTTTTGAAATCGGCTAGGACAGTTTCGTACTCGCCGGCGATGGTTCCGTCATCGAGGTAAAAAACTACGAATTCGGACACCAATGCGTCCACCACTGTCTGGATTGCCGAACTGAATACTAATGGGCCGCACGGGTCTCCCTGCTGTGCTCCATTTTGTGACATCAGAATAAACTCTCTATAGAACAGCAGCGTCTCGGCGCAGCATAACATTGTCGCAGGTACGGGAATATTGCCGAACAGTGCAGCTGCATTTCGTTCAAGAATACGTCGCGGTCTACTTCGTTCAAAGCGTTTCGAGAATCAATTTTGACGACCACAACTCGCCGATGTGTGTTCTCTTACGCCGAAACCGATTTACCTCGGTTGACAATTAAAGTCTGATAATTCATTTAGTGTTCAGTCTAACTCAGTCTGGGTCAGAGGTCCAGATAGGTCTTAAGGTTGGCCTTAGTCGAAAACAATTTCTTTCGCTATGTGGTGGAGTAAATTGAGTGGAACTTTTTGTCCAGGGAAGTATGAGTCCGAGGCCTCCTAGCCCAAAAATTTTTTTAGTATTTTTTTGATAATTTTGGGGGTTCGGAAGGGTGTGTTACATAGTTACTTCAAACGGGTTTTTCGGCAATTTGCAGAGAGAAAACATTTATTAAAGAAATGTTTCGCTTAATTACATTAAGTTGCTCGATACACGGCATATTAATCTATCACAGGACAATTTTCTTACTAACAGTTGAATGTCGACGTAATTTCATATACTCAAGAGTCAAGGCAATTTGCTTACTCAGATTTGCCACATCTATTCTGATGCGTACGGGTCCCTTGCATATGTTTTTACTATAGTATTTGTATTCGTAACGTAACGAAAAAAACCAAAATAATTTAATCTGAGCGTGTCAGTCATTTTGAAAACTGTTCCTACGACGCGACGATAGTCCTAAGGGAGAAACCCGGAAAGGTTTATCATTTATGCGGTATTCTAATTTCAAAAATGAGCAAAATCATGTGAAGTTATCTATTCGGAAGAAATCTCCGAAAACAGGATTTCTGGAGAGACGATGAAACTTTTTCGCGTAATATTTCGGGAAGAATCGCATTTTAAAATTGCTTATGAGGATGTTAAATGACGTCTATGGATCTTAGAAAACGGGAAAAATATTGCGAATGGAGTTTTAAAAATATAAAATGAAGAAAACAATTTATTAGTCACAGTACACCTGTTCAAATTCATTTTATGTCAATAGTCAATACGAACTGATGTATTTTTTATGTCCCCAGCTTCGCAACTGGAAAAATGATATTCAAATTAAGTTATAATTCTTGTTTGAAATACATTTTCCAAAGTTTTAGCACGTATTGACTTGGCCAAATATAAAATTCATTTAAGACGTTTCTCAGAGCGCGTAAGAAATGGACTTTAAGAAGGTAGAAGAAGGACATTTAAGCCCACATTTTCTCTCTTTTTCCCATACTTATGTTGAATGTATCTAAATGTACCTATGTACCTAAAATAATTTAAATTCCAGCTCATGTAGCGGATTTCTACTTGACCTATTAACTACAAATGTTTGACGCTGCTTCGAGAAACATCGCATTCGTATTTTAAATGCGATGTTTTCTCAAAGATACGTGAACTATTTTAGCGGTTGAATTTCTTTTATTGTACTGTAAAATCGTACCAAGTGATTTGAGAAAACATCGCATTTACGAATTGTAAAGTTTTTGCGTTACGTTTTCAAAAGTATCAGTGACCTGATACTAAGGCATATAAAATTATTTTCTGTTTCCCCTGCGCACATCTCTATTTTAACGCAGGGACTTTTCTTTTTTCTACGTTTTTATAAGTTGTATTTCGGTTTTTCCAACATATCTCTCACAGTAATCATCTTTTTGTCACGTTTATCGGTCACGTTTGGTGATAGGTAAACGTAAAGGTATCGTCAATTTACAATTGTTGATTCTGTTGTGCATTAAAGTGGGAGGAACTTTTCACATTAGTTTTTAAAAAATATTTAGAACCGAATTTCAAAGAAAAACGTGAAAACATTCGCAAAGTCTTGAAAGTTATTTTCAGGTATTTGGGAAACTAAGAAATTGTGAACTTTAGAGATTAATTTTTATAAATATTCCATTAGTTTTCTGACAAACAAAATGTTGACGATTTTCTTGATTTTCCTCTCTATGATCGACAAAATAAGACAGTAAGCTTCTAACAAACAATGAAAGGTGCCGTTACACAACTGGCAAAGCTTCGGTGACGCCACCTTTCATTGTTTGTTAGAAGCTTAATAACTTTTACCTCATAATAAATTGAATCGTTTGAACTCTTTAAATTGAGCGGCAGCAACTGACTTCTTTTAACAAAAAACATATTCATTACGGGTACAATTTATGCAAGTCATGTGCGAAATTTAAATAAGGTTTTGGTATAAATATGACAGGAAAGCAACAATTGAAATTCAGTAAACAAAATTCCTCGTCTCTTTGACTAGTTACGAAGTTACACAATGAAGTGGTTGATCATTTTTGCTGTCGTTGCAGTGTTACAAGTAGCTAATGGCGCTAGAGGCACGTTATTTATTTGAAATTTTCTGTTAGAGATAATTGAAAACTTATTTTATTCAGTCAAAAAGCCATCGAGCCCTTCATGTCCGTCGTATCCAGTAAATGTAAATTGCTTTGTCCAACCCTGCGCGGTAAGTTGCTCCACAAAGTTTTACGAGAATCGGAAATCTCAACATTTCGTGTATTAGGTCAATCCCTGTGGACCTAATGAAATTTGCTGCGACGACTACTCTAAAGGATGTGATCGACATTGTTTTGGATGTCCAGCGTATCCAGTAAAAGTTAATTGCTTCGCCCAACCTTGCGCGGTAAGATTACCTCGATATTTCTTCGATTCAAAGAATATGCAACATCTTTCTTATATAGGTGAATCCATGTGCCGCTAATGAAATTTGTTGCGACGACTATTCTGTAGGATGTAATCGTCATTGCTTTCCCAAATAAATGATGAAATTGTGAAATATGATCATTAAAGCGAATTAAGCAAAACAAGCATTTTTCATTCCTTGAACATCGCGTAAAGTTTTTCTGCAAACTTGAAAAAATCATTTTCATTTCTGTCAAGTTAAGCTTTCATACAAACCTTACCTCCTACGTTTGAATTAGGGATCAAGTCAGTAGAACAATTTCTCTTAACGTTCGAGCGCAAGGTACTTCGCCCCATATTTGGAGCGATGCGAGGGTAAAAGGTAGCGATCGCGATATAACTTTGAATTGGAACGTGATTTTGGCGATCCGGATATAGTTGCGGTGGTGAATGTCCAGTGGGTGGGCGGGGCATTTAGCACGCATGGATAACAACAGAGCCCCCTCAAAATTATTCCCTAACGGGGATGTAACAAAGGCTCTATTCCCGAGTATCCCGGAACCCATGTTAGCATTACCTGATTGGTTCTACCTAAGTTTACTAAGGCGTCGTGACATTCTAGGGATAATGCTAATGTAAAAGAGTTTGAACTTACTGCTTTTAGCGCTCCCTGACTGTCCCCATATATAGCGATGCTTTTATTAATTAGTTCGGCTTCTCCTTATACAAGCTTCCAGAATTGCTCTGATTTCTGCTAGGAATATTGACGAATAACAACCTTATGGAATTGACTTCTCTATGTTGAGTTCTTCACAATATAATCCTGCTCCCGCCGAGTCATTTATTAATGAACCGCCAGAGAATAGGACATCTTCTTTGTTGCGTATGGGTTCACCTGAATTCCAATCCGTTCTCGTCGGTATTTCCATTTCAAAGTTTTTGTCAAATCTCAATGTGATTCTGTCGGTAGGTATTTCCAGCGATGGATATCTGTCAATAGCTTCCGTTAGGATTTTTGTGTGATTAGTTAGTCTTAGCGGTCCATGAGCCTTTGTAATCCTGTTCAAAGTGCCGATTGCTTCAGTTGGTATATGGATATGCAGAGGAGGCAAGTTTAGCATAGCTTCCATAGCTGCCGTTGGCGTTAATTTCCAAGCACTCGTAATCGCTATGCACGCTTTCCTTTGAAATTTGCCCAGCTTGTTTTGAACGTACTTAAGTTGACATCTATGATTCCATAAAAATGAACCGTATGTTAGGATTGGTCTTATTACTGTTGTATAGATCCAAAACATGACTTTAGGTGACAGTCCCCATGATTTGCTATATGCTTTACCATAACGCTATTGTGGCATTTTCTATTCTGTTATCTATGTTGACGTTCCAGTTTAGGAGGTAGTCAAGAATTATTCCGAGATTTTTTACGGTGTACACCCTTTGAATAGGGATGCCTTTTATAGTGGGTATGTTAAGTTGCTGGAGTCTTGTGTTCTTAGTGAATAAGATTATCTTGGTTTTATTTGGGTTGACGCTGAGCTCGTTTTCGTCACACCATTTTGTGACAATGTTTAGCGCTGTTTGAATATCGCTCATGACATTTGTAAATTTACCTTCCGTCTGGAAATTGTTATCATTCATTTGTTTTATAAGTTCGTTGATTACGAGGCACCATAAGAGTGGGGGGAAGACTCCACCTTGAGGGCATTTCATTTCATTTCGTTTTCATTTATTTATTTCTAATTATTTTTAAGGTTAACAAGCGTTTGCGTAGCTCCAATATGTCATTGGACAATTCGAAGGAGCTACTTGGCATCCTTTCGACACCAGCACTGAGATCAGATTTTTACCAAATTGTACTGTTACGACTCTGCTCAGCAGCATTGCTGAAATCCATTCAACGATACCTTGATTGATTCCGTGTCTTTCGCACGCTGTTTTTATAGCTCTGTATGAGATGTGATTGAACGCTCCCGAGATATCTATAAAACATGCCAGGGCGTATTCACCCACTTCTAGCGATAATTTGATATTTTTCACGATATTGTGTAGTGCATTTTCCGTCGACTTCCCAACTTGATAAGCATGTTTCTTGTCGTGGATTCTGATGAGTTTTAATGGTCCGTCTCTTAGATGTCTGTCTATTAGTTTTTCAAGAGTTTTTAGCACAAAAGATGTTAGACTGATGGGTCTGTAGTTTTCTGCTAAGGAGTAGTCTGTTTTGCCTGGTTTTATTATGAGCAAGGGATCAAGTAGTCAACTAGTATGTAGAACGAAGGTTTCAAAAATAGATAAATAACAGGCCAAATTTATGAACTGTTCACTGCAGTCTAACTAACTAATAATTTCATTCGTGATTAAGAGATTCATCAAATTCAAATATTGCGCCCATTTATTTCTACATAGGCTTCAACGGCGACAGGGAGAAATAACGTCAAATTCCTCTGCGATAAGTACATCTGTCAAATGTACTTTTAAATTTGGATAATGTTGTAGACAAATAATAAACAGACGGAATAAAACAAAATGTCGAAAACGTTTTCACAAATAGACTAGAAATATCGTTCTGTACAATTAAATTACATCATACGTTGAAACAAATTTAACGGATTAGTGAAGGAAAAAATAAACTGTGTTTATCGCAAGGTAATATCCCAATCTAAAAGTGTTATTAAAGAACCGGGAAAACATTGAAAAACAAATCCCGCAAAATGGAAGGAAACGGGGGTGTTTATGCAGCTGAAAAGATCATTCAAAAGCGAGTTCGGAAGGTAATTTTTTTCAGTTTCTATTATTTTATTTATTGAAAGGCATGCCTTGGTAATTCTTTCATTTAGTTTTTTCATAAGTTAAACGTTTTTCAGACAATTTAGTGTAACATGTTTGTTGTTTGTTTGTTTCATAGGGAAAAATCGAATACCGCGTAAAATGGAATGGATGGACGGCTCGTTACAATACGTGGGAACCGGAGGAGAATATTATTGACCCTAGACTTATTCGAATGTTTGAACGATCTAATGCCGCATCTCCATTAAAGCGTGGTCCCAAGAAGAAAGAGAGACATTCCGAACCCGATCCCGAATCTGAAGATGACGATGGTGAAACAGTAGCAAATGACGAAAACAAATCGGAAGTTCCCGTGGAAAAACCAAGCGTTAAGGAAGAAAAGAAAGAGCGCAAAGAGTCTGGAAAAGAAATTAAAATTGAGAAAAAGAAATCAAATGCATCGAGTGATGAGACGGAAATTGATGTGGAGAAGCCGTCGACAAGCAAATCACGACCAAGAACGCCGCCATCTATTGTGAATCCTGCGGTTGCTATCGTCCCATTACTTACTGAAGGTGATACGAATTCTAGTAGTAGTGAGGATCAGCCTCTTAGGCACAAAGAAGTCACCGGCACCAAACGGAAAGCAGAAGTTTTATCCAAAGAATCTGGAAAGATTGGAGTTACAATTAAAACGTCACCAGAAGCCCAACCTCCAGCAAAATTAATTTGTCTTGAAATTGCAACATCGTCGGTGACAGCACCAGCTAAATCCGCTCCATTATCACCTGAAACGCCTGCTTCTCACCCGGAATCAGATACACCGCCTGAAGTACCTGTGGTAACACCGCCTCGAGCCGAAATTATTCCAGAAAACAAAGTACAACCGCAGAACGAGGACCACAAAGCCTCTGAATCTGTCAATAACAACATCCCTGCGCATCCAGTGTCACCGAGGGCACCTCCACGATTGTGGTTTCCTAGTGCACGTGTAAGTGATCAAATATTCATCACCGACGTGACAGTGAATTTAGAAACAGTTACAATTCGTGAGTGCAAAACGGAGAGAGGATTTTTCCGAACGCGGGACATGAAAAATAATTTATGTTAAGAATGCTGGAATGACTGATGGTAGCTGTGACTCGGAATGGTCTAATTAATTATTATTTTATTCGGCATTTACGAACATTCTAATAAGAATCTAAAAACGACTGTGGTAGGTACTTTATCATCTTTAAATTGTAAATTCAACTTAGAATCAGATTTAGTGAAGCACGTTCCACAAACGGTACTCACAAGAAGCTTTTAGCTTAGACTCATATTAGAGGTTTGATATAAAATCATGAAAACAGCAACGGGACATCTCTCTATTTCTTCTAATTGAGTTTGTTGGGAGCAAAACTCGGTCTATTCGAACTGTCAACTGTCAGTTGGAGCAGACCGGGTTTTGCTCCCAACAAACTCAAGGGCTCGTCCATAAATGACGTCCAGTTTTTTCAGTGCTGCCAGCACATTTAAATCGTTAATAACTCGATAAATATCCATTCTGGCGAGTCAGATGTGTGTTCTACCCTCTAAATACCCCCTCATTGGGGGGTAGGACACATGTTTGACTCGCCAGAATGGATATTTATCGAGTTATTAACGATTTAAATGTGCTGGCACCACTGAAAAAACTGGACGTCATTTATGGATGGCCCCCAATTGTCAGATGAACGCTGCTAACTTTTAAAGATAAAGAGAGCGCTGCTTCTTCTTGATGAACACGGATTGATGTGTAACCAAACGAGTCAGATGAAATCACTGAAAAACTTGACGAGGACCTATTCCGTTTCACCGTACTAAAGGAGATGTTGTTCCCCGATTATGCTATTTTATTCTCTAGTTAGTCTGACAACCGGTTCTTTCTGCTCTGTCGGAGGTGAATAAATTTTTTACTCTTTTCTACGACATAGGTCCCATCGTCAAGGCGACCTGAAAATGGGAAATGGCTTTAAGCAAAAATATGTTAACTAATTGTTAATAATGAAAAAAACATTAAAATTGTTCGTCTGACATTTCAGTATCACAATTTTTGCCAATGTTTTCTACCTCCCCCCTCCTTTTTTTTCCCAAATTTCACGAATACGGGGACACCAGAAAACATTATTTGCACACGTGGAAGAAACTAACAACAACTGTTTCTAACAACAACTGAATTTCCTTTACCTTACCATATTTAATTACGTTATTAGCATTATTACCGTATTCTTGTGGTCAGGTTTTTAAGGCATGGTGTGTACCTTGACCTTGCGTCACACGAACTGGTCCCTGTGGACATACCAGAGGGCTCGAGCGAGTAGACACTTATAGTGTATTACCCACTTGGTGAACCTTTTGAGGCCATTCCACATGGCAGTGATGCCTGAATGGTCGTACCGCGCTGGGCCGCCACTCGTCACGTAGTGAGCTTATAATATGTATACTAAAAACAATCCCCGTCGCCTGACTGATCGGAGTAGCTACTAAATTTGTTTCGAAACGTTGCAATATAATGAATTACTACCGGTCAACTTACCTATACAAATCATTTATACAAACCACCTAATTAATTCTTAAAGCCACTACATTCAGACCAACCATTTGCGCCATTCGTTATACATACATTTGGTAAATGTTTGCTTCGCACAACAAACCATTCCATTCATCCAGTTTGAATCAATGACAGCCACTAAAAAAATCTGGAGCACACAACAGTTTCAAAATAGAACTCCCAACAAAAATTCGTTGCATCATGAAAAAATGGAATAATGTAGGAATGATGTAATTTCTTCCTTGTCGTACAAAATAGTATTTTCACGATCTACAAAAGCACAACAAATAGCGCTCAAATTGCCAGTACAGCGACAAATATACATATACAGTGAACTCCTCATGGTTTTTTCGGAGTAACTGGAACATATGGAGTGAAATATTGAGTCAAGTGTTTTAATTAAATATCGAAAAACTAGGAACAATCATCATTTGTAATGATTGTATAAGTATAACTTCTTTCAAACGAAACAAGAAACTTGAATAAATAAATGCACAAATGCAGTCAATGTTATGTACGCGGTCAAAGTTATACGTATTTACGGTAGTACCTATTAGTGAGATAAATAAGGAATTAGCTCCACTACTTGCATCGATAGCCGCACCTCACCGATGAGTTGCAAACGACGAAATCGGCACTCAATTTTTTGCTCATGGTTTTAGCTGAACAATGGGAGACATTTTAGAAAAATTATAAATGCCTTTTAAATGTCGAAATTTCGGTTATCTGTTATTTTAATCTGAAATAAATATTTGTTTTCATCTGAATATTTTATATCTGATGAAAGTATTTTACTTTTATCCAAGCTTTTGGTATATTGACTCAATTAGTTATTTATGTACTGCAGTGCGATCGAAAAGCGATAATGGATTTTCATATTTTGACATATTCTTAAAAAATGAAAATCTTACTGCTGCAAATAAAATCTTGTACATACCTCAAATGGAATTTTACGCATACGCATACAATGTGTTATTGACCTCGGCTTCGCCTCGGGTTGTCTACTTTCACATCTCTTGCGCAAAGGACTTTTTTACGTCAAAAGTACATAAATGTTAGTAGTAAAATGACTTATCATGCACCGCTTATATGGTGCGAGGTCGACATTTTCAACCAACCATCTCGTCTTGCAGAATGGACTGCTGGACCTCCCTCCCCCCGGTGAAGAAACAAAAATTAAGCGTATATTTGTGTTAATTTACGTCCTTGACACTTGAAAAACTAACGAATTTGACGATCAACATTTTCACACAAGGCAATCGTGATAATTGCCTATTAGATTGACAGTCGGCTATGATGACTTCTACTCCTACCACGCTAACAGCATGTTATGAAACGTGCTAATGCACATCCACATTGTTTTTGATTCAGCCTAAGTGCAAATCTAGATCCAAAATCTTTGAATGCAGTGTATAAAACGTTGAAAGAATTAGTGAAATCGTATTCTCAGTCAAGGAACCTGACCCATCTAAGAGATGGGGTCTAGTCCTTGTTTGGACCGACTAAAAATTGAAACGAAACATGAATATTCCGCTCGATAATTTTGATAAACGGAGAGGCAAAAATTGTAACGACACTACGATTTTTAATTTCAGTAAATAAAAGAAACATTTTGTTGAATAATGTCCTGTTTTTGTTTCATATAAGTCATCAAGTTTTCATTCACAATAACCTCGACAAATATAGTAGATTATATACCTGCGGGGAAATTGTTTTATCTTCGAGAGGAAGATTATCCCCCGAGTAGATAAATAAATTTTCCTGCAGATTCATATGCTATTTCATTCACCAAAGCAACAAATCGACGAAACAAAGTTTGACACCAATAATTAATGTATGAATCTCCCCTTCGGCAAACCTCCCCCTCGTAGATAACAAAATTATCCCGCAGTTGCATAATCTACTATTATCTACCGATAACAGATATACCGAGATAAATGAAAATGCTCTAGAGGGGTAAATGCGAAATTATCGTTCTAGGCAGATAATTAAATAAACTAGTCGGTCAGGTTATTTGCAAAAAAACAGTCTAATTTGAAGGCAATTTCAAAATTTCCATACAAAAGTTAGACAGAGCCTACAACAAACTCAGTTTTACTGGCTGGGAAGCGCTCTCATACAACGATCCAGTTTAAAAAAGACAACTTGCACAATGTAACAATCTTCTACATTTATTTATGTCATCTTCTGTTTTTTGTTTGAATCGGTCATTGATACGTCATAGGGAGAAGTTCCTTGCTTTTTCCCGCTTCATCGGACAACAAATCTCCTGGGACATTTATACCTATTGCACATTTTGCAATCATGACGCAGAAACGTTGCTGAATGCGTGGATCTCGCTTTGTAATCCAATGTATTTTCAATTCGTCTTTCATTTGACTTGTTTGTATCGAAATGGAAAGTAGCACTTATAACGTTTATATGCAAGTCAGGGCACTTAAAATTTAGTTTTTCGAACAATTAATCCATTAACAGCCAAATTTAGCAATTGTTAACAAAAAACGAGTTTATGTAAAAATTGTAGTAACTAACTTATGCAGAAGTACAAAAGAACTTACGAAAGTTTGAGTTTCTTTATTCACCCAAAGATGAGATAAAACAGATTCTGATTATTGTACAGTCTACTGTCTTTTAAATCCAGCGATTATTTATTAATTTAAAATATTTGATTTCGTAGAGTCTAAGATTTATTTACATAACAAGAAAATTGTCTGGAGAGGTACGAAAATGTTTTAAGTTGTAACTTTTGGTTTTATTTTATTATGTTCAGAGCTATTTCGAGTAGATTGTTTTGATTACTAAATTTTCTGCGAATTATGATGTAAAATAAATTCCATGACAATGTAATCTATGTAGCTTTAGAAATAAAATTAAAAAAACAAAAAAAATAGATGAGTTTTTTTAATAATTTGATGTCCAGTACAGCGTACAATCTTGTGAATTTGAAACCGTTCAACCGTGACAGAGCGTATCAAATGGAAGGGGGGATTCAGGAGCTGCGTGACGTCACTTGAACTACGATTACAGTAGGTTTCTGTGACAATGTTGCAGTGGTAAACGAGTATACTATCCACTCGGTTCCAACTCAACACCAGGTTGCTTACTTGAAAAGTTCAAGTAACCATAAAGAGCGCAGCCTGGTGTCAAAAATCTGTTAATGTCATCGAGACCGCAGTTGCCTAATTCCATCGGTACCGTTACCTTGGTAACGAATTTCATCTTTTTCACTCTTTAAATGTATTTTACATTACATGAGACAAAAAAACATTCGTTCCCCAGGGGACATGGCAGCGACAATGTATGGGTTATCAATGGAACTAACCAGTTAAGGAATTTTTACCCAGCAATTTAAAGCGGTTAGTTTGTACAAGGAAAATTCTCTTCGATTGGATGTAATTTGTTTAAGGAAATTTCCTGTCGGGTGATAATTCCTGGGCGATAAGTTCTTGGGTGATAACTCCGATTTGTATTCCTCTTGGATTGAATGTAAAACGCCCAATTTGTATAAAGAAATTCTCTGTCGGGTGATACGTTCCGGGTGATAACTCCTGGGCGCCATATCCTTGGGTGATAATTCACATTTCTCTGGGCGACAATCCTATGGGTGATAATTCCCATTCATTTTGTTCTGGGGGATAATTCCCTAGGGGAAAATACCCGTCACCTCTATCACTTGGTTAATAGTATACTATTATCAAATAATTAGAGCATTAATCGTCACTAATTCACTTTGGAGGCGCCCACGTTACGTCAGGAAAACTACTCATACTCCAACTGAACTCAAAATCATTTCTTCTTGACATTTAAATTCACTTTTTTACTTGCCTTTCATTGAATTTATTTTTCTATTTAAATTTGACGAATGATGGTAAATAAGCCAAAAGAATCTGAATTTTTGTTTTCTTTTACAATCATTCATTATCATCTTTAGTATAAAAAATGATTTATTGACCAAACACTGTGCCGTACCTATATTCATGCTATTCTTTGTAATATCAATGACAGTGAATGCGATTTTCATTCAAAATAATTTGCATAAATTATAAATTAAATGTCGCCTCTTTACTTCCATACAGATGACACTAACGTTTGAAATTTATGTGGACAATACACGTGGTTTATGTTGTTATTTGACCTATGAGCATAGTTCATTTTAATGGGTTACTTCCTATTTTTTTAAGACTTTTTCAAGTTTAGATTTGGTTGTAAAATAACTTATTGCGAAGCAGCTTCCTACCTGCAAAATGTTAACATATAATTTCGGAAAAATCACTACAATTTCTTACACTTTCTACAAGTGCGTACTTGAGCTACACTATTTTTCGAGTGGTTTTGGTCAAACTACACACTACAGTTCTCTCAAACTAGGGCCGATTTTTTGAGTAAAATTCATAAACCTACTGAAACTTCATCGACATTGATAAACCAACCAGTTTTAGGGACAAAGGTTCTTTGATGTGTTTAAAAGACTGTTGAAACAGGGGAGGTTCTCTGGGAGATGCGGGAAATATTTGATTGTTCTGTGTTTGTGTGAAGAAGACGAGACTCCTGCGTCTCCCATCATTCAGTTGGGTAAAGCAAGGTTCTATACTTCGATCCTTCATCCTCCTAGACAGGGGCCGTTCATAATTTACGTAACGCACAAAATTTTTCAGAGTGGGCCCAACTCACGCAAGGCGACCCTTGACGATATTTTGTGGTTCCTCGTGGATATTTCTTTAGTTGATTAGGCTTTTGTACAGTATTGTAGAGAAAAAACAGGCGATCGTTTTTATTTATACACGTATGGGTCGGATGTTGTTCAATCCAGGTCTCTACAGCCCTGAGTATAACTTTTAAGTTCTCTGAGTGCTTAGTTTTATTCAATTTTTCAATCATGACAGAAAAATTGAGTTAAACCCAAAACTCAATTTAAATTTGACGGTCAAGTAAAACCTCCCTCCCAGCTTCGGACAATATCAATACCGTTTGAAGTTTTTTCCAGATGGGAGCTAAATCTTTTTTAATTTTTGTTTCAAACTTTTTTTGAAATTATATACCGTTGCTTCGGACGGGTTTTTGAATATTACCCTTTCGGCAATTTCCAATGTAATTTAATGTGGACGTAATTATAAGAGTTAAAAGGTAACATTTACTTAAATACGTTCGAGCCTTTTTGCAACATCAATTCTGTTTGCCATGTCTATTCTGATGCATAAGGGTCCCTTGCATATGTTTTAGAATTTAGATCAATCAGCCATCGAGATAGTTGTAATTTATGTAGCAGGACCTGGTGAATGTGTAAGCTCATACTTCGCACGGGTCTAAAAATATAACAAGAATAGACCGGCTTAAAGCCTTCTTCACTTTCAAAATTCTATTTGATTGCTAATTGATTCAATGTCTGCAATGACATAAGTCCATCAAATAATTTCATCAGGCGATAATCAGCTCTTGACCGAAATAAATCTCGAGTAAAATTATTTTGCCAATTTGCATATCAACAAGCAAATTTATATTGCAATATTTCTCGATAGTAACGTACATACTTATCAATAACATACCTGGCTGATGCTATTGGCAGTTCTTTTGGATCATGAAATATGATTTCGTGCGAAATTATAATGTTGCTGAAGCAAATTCCAACTCATCCATGTACAATCGTTTCACTTTCGTCATATTAGGGTCATATTAGGGTTAAAACAGGTTTTTGGAAAACAAAACCAGGAAGAAGCGCTCAGTAAACTTAAAGCATTCACACAAAGTGGTTTCGTTTTTTACGTTCGAAGTAAACTCACCTTGGCTTGTTGTGTAAGAAAATCGAAGAGCAATAACCACGCTCGAAATAATTCCGAGGGCGTCCGGATGAAATAACTCGGACAAAATATCCACGGGACTAAATATACCAAATGAAAATCGGACATAAAACACGTTTTTCATGTTGGGAGGGACTGCCCTCTCACCCCCGCGCCTGCAGCGGGCTTTTTTTTCGCCTGAGACAAGCTAGATTACGCCCTGCAGGCGGCCTTACGTACATGGGGCTATATAACAAGCCCCGCTTCGGGCTCTGCTTCTTACTTTTTCCTTTAAGTTCATGGCCTGCGGCGGCGCCAGTTTGTCAGAATTGTTGTGCTTATATACTGTAATCCTCCCAGCTCTGCCATAGCGTCAGCTACTGTTTGCCTGTTTGCTAACGTTCGTAATTTTTTAGTTTGGGGTTTTTTAGATTAGATTACTGGTCGAGACGGCCAACTGGCCTTGAAACACAGGTCTTATGAGCCTTTGTTCCTTCCCCCGTTACTCTTCTATCATTCCACCTAGTCATGTATTCTATCTTAGTTAGATTCCCACATTACATGTTCCCATTTCAGAATTCACAGTTGTACGCCAAATGAACCTCGTCGTCTGAGCACACTCACTAAGATTCATCATCTAGCCTCCGGCGCAAACCGTACATGGCAAAGGATTCTCGTTGTTTGGGGCCGGACATCACGATACCTCTTCTAGCCTCCGACTATGCTTATTCTAAACGAGCCCTTGAATGCGGTGTATCACACAGAACTGAGATACCTTTTGTATGCATTTGTATGAGTTACCATTAATCTGTTTGTTGGACCACATGCTTAACGTGAATTCCGAACCACGCCTAGCGGTAGCTAGCATTTTCCATTAGGATTTCTTCTGGTGCCAATTATATCTCCGTCTAAAGTTAGACTCAGATATTTGTACACAGAATTCATCGTGTATGGGTGACTCACAATACTGCACAAAAACATTATCAACTAAAGAAATATCCACGAGGAACCACAAAATATCGTCTAGGGCCGCCTAGCGTGAGTTGGGCCCACTCTGAAAAATTTTGTGCGATACGTAATTTATGAACGGCCCCTGTCCAGGAGGATCAAGGATCGAAGTATAGAACCTTGCTTTACCCAACTCTGAGTGATGGGAGACGCAGGAGTCTCGTCTTCTGCACACAAACAGAGAACAATCAAATATTTCCCGCATCTCGCAGAGAACCTCCCCTGTTTCTACAGTCATTTAAACACATCAAAGAACCTTTGCCCACAAAATTGGTTTATCAATGTCGATGTCATACATGTCGTTCTTCTGTGTACGGTTCGTTGTGGACACCAAACACCACAACTACCCATTATTGGAAGCTTGGGTATGCTTAGGAACGATACTATCATGCTACAAATTGAAGAAAAATCCTATACAGAATTTTGTCTTCACCGGGATTGAACCCGGGTCATCTTGGTGGAAAGCCAGTACGTTACCACTGAGCTAACCCGTCCCGCTGGGGGTTATTTCTGTTGGGGATATTTTGTCCGGCTTATGTTTGTTTGTTTGGCTATGTTGTCCGCCTTCATTTTGTCCGAAGATAGTATCCGAAGTCGTATCCGCTGCCGGTCAAAGTCAGAGTTTCCCAGGGTTTACTTGCACCACACCACTCTCTTTCTCCATGTTCTGCTTGATGTGCTGCGTGTGCCGCCCTAGCTGATTGCGTAGCAAATCCGAAGGAAGATCTGGTTTCAATTTTCGAAGAAGTAACTTTTGGTTGACGAGTTCTTCTAAAACCCACTGAACTCTACTCAACCCCTTTTCAATTTTTGAAACTCACCCTAAAATCACCCGTATACGCAGAGAGCTTCTTGAATCCAGTAAATCCATTCAAAACAATAAAAGATCAAAGGAATGTCTATTTGTGACCGGTAGTATATTTCTGAAAACCTTAGCACTTTGATTTTCTTTCGCACATGGTGAATTAACGATGTCGTAAATCAAACATTAATTCCAAACATTGGCCTTTAAAAGCTGATTTTATGCAATAGACCCCGTCGTCGTCTGTAGTACACAAACAAAGCTCAATAATACATTTGAATCATCTCTTCACCGTGTTGTGATTTTATTGTCTTTCTATGGACCGAAAAAAATGCCGCCTTATGTTACGTTCACGTTGAATAGGAAAATATAGAGATATACTGCGTGTGATTTTTCGATATGATGAATGGCGTTGTGTTATATCACAACGTAAAATATCTGCCAATGGACTCACGATATGTAAATCGATTTTTTCGGTATTTTAAAGATGATTTTGATCGTCTTTTTTTGTGGCAATTTATTCTTCAATTTTTTTGGTATAAATAGCTTGTAGAGGTAATCTCACATCGTCAGTTGTGATTAATCAATTCAACTTAAATCAAGTCGTTTCCAACCAAAACTTAAAAATGTTCAAATTGGTAATGTCGTTTGTCGGTTGCTTACAAAAAATTTAATTTGTGTTTGATTGAAAGTTTGTTCTGAATTTAATTTCTTTTGTGCAGTGTTTCCAATAAGAATGTAATGTTCATGTCCTTTCTTCATAAAAGTTTTCTTGCGTGGGCTTTCTGTTGCTTCAAGAAAGCACATTTACTTTTCATCGCCCGGTTTTTTTTTACAGTAGACTGTGACGATACACATAGCTTCTATTGTTCGGTGTTGCCATACAGTTTTTGTTTCGGATATTTAATGTCTAAAAAAAGACACATGCACTAAAGTCCAATTTTTGAAATTATTAATGTTTTTTGCATGGCAGCCCTGAGCATTAGCAGTTCGCTTGAACTTAGACACTCTTGTCATGCTATTTTTCGTTGCATACATGCAAGAGTTGACCCTATGGCTTCGCCATATTGCCGTTTTGCCATATATTTTTTTCTCAACTTATTTCTTTTGATAGTTAGGGATACTGACACGGTTCAAGTAATGTTAGGGACGTTACAAAAGGATTGCTTCTGTTAATGAACCCTGCACTTCGATCATTTATATTATTACGTCAGCCTCAATGGAAGTCATTTGTGGAAGTTCTCGTCACTGAACGAAAGAATTTAACATTCAATAAATATGGGACCAAAAAAATATAATTGCTGTCACCATATCATGTTTATAGCAATTGTATTTTATTTAAAAACCTACACTAAACCTTCGAAAAATCCTAAAAAAAAACATTTCTCTAAGTGTTGCCAATTATAATGTGTGTAGTTTCAACGACTCCAATTTTTTCTAACAAGAAGACAAGGCAAGAAGAAATCTGATCAAGAAATTATTTTTTTCAGTTCTTTGTACTCTCAATCTGTGTGGCAGCTATTTATGCCCAAGAACAAGACGCTGAGACCCTAAATTTCGAAAGTGTAAGTAAAATTAAACGAAATCCCTGATAACAAAAAATTGCTAGAAAAGCCAATCAATTTTAGAACAACGATCCGGATGGTTCATACAAATTTGCTTATGAAACCAGTAACGGCATCTCTGGACAAGCACAAGGTATTGGTGGTGTGTCAGAAAACGGCCAAGTGAAATATACCGCTGCTGATGGTACACCAATTGAGTTTACATACACCGCCGATGAAGGAGGTTTTCAACCAGTTGGTGCTCATATTCCACAAGCTCCACCACACATTGCCCGTTTGATCGAATGGTTAGAAGCACATCCATCTGAAGACGATGGATCATACAAAGCCGCCCCAGCACCACAATAAGTTACGTAAAAAAAGCAAAATTTTATAATTTATTTTTAAATATGTTAATGTGTATGGAAGTGAGGACTGATAAAAAATAAATTATTAAAAAACCAAAAGACAATGTGTTTAAGCTGGTTGTAATTTCAAGAGGATTTCCCAATCGAATTCGAATTCTGTTAACCTTGACCATTGGAATTATTTTTCGAAGAAATTGACAAAAAAAATCTTTCAACTTTACTGTAAACAAAACTGATCTTTTTGTCGATTTATTTATTTGTTCAATGCGTTTCGCAATTTATGCAAATTAATGATCATTAATTCATGAAAATTTATGAATAAATTACAATAGATCAACAAATGTTTTTTTTTCACATCTTCTTCAGTAGCAACTTATATTTTTCAATGAAATTTTTTATTTTCTGATATAATTAACAAAGTTTTGTTGAGGTTTTTTTTCAACAAAATGACCTTTTTAATGAGCATGTTGTACGAAACACATCTTCCTCAACCTACTCGAGTGTATTTTTCGATTATTATGTAATTTCAATTTTAGTCAATTGGTGTCGAAGAAGTGCTAAAATCGATGGCAATGACTTTTTATTTTTATTTTTTTTACCATCTCGATTATCTATAGTTCTTGTAGATTTATGAAGCTTATGCAAGTTGGTTTCACACATAAAAAAAAGTTGCAAAGTGGAAGTTGCCAATTATTGGATAACTTTTCATTTTGCAACTTTTCAGCTACGTAGCATGATGCTCACCAACTATTTGGACCTGTGCCGAATTGTAGGAGTCTGTCTAGTTTGACTATTTTGATTATTACCACATTCTTGTTGGTCTCAATTCTTATTTCAAACTCATCAAGTCAAACAAATCATACTGTGCGTGCGTTGACGTTTGTCAGCTCAATGGATTATCAAAAGGGGAAATGAAATCAGGGCCGAAATAGCTACCAAGCCGTCTATCGGGCGATGCGCTGGACCGGCCCGAAACTTTGATTTCTATGGCATAAGCGAGAGGTTTTTTGCTTATGTTTCTATCTGATAAGACTTAAACAGTGGGGGCGGGAAGGGAGGGGGTATAGAATCTAAAGTGCTATAACGTCATCTACGTCTTGCATAGAATAATTATAACGCAGCATGCAAAATTTTTGAGGCAAATGACCTTTAGCAGACAAGATGTTCAAAAACCTAGGTGATTTTTAAAAATGGAAATGTCAAAAAACGTTGAGTATGGCTTCGCACAAATTGTTCACGTTAAATAGTAAAATTTAGCTGTTTCGATATTCGTTAACTGTAGCCGGAATGCCACGACATCAGATGCCCAAAAAACAAATACACCGCTGCAAAAATTAACATAACCAAAGACCCGTACGTATCAGAATAGATGTGGCAAAGTGACTCAAACGTACCTAAATATACAAATAAGCAAACAATCCAACGTTTTCTGTTCTTTTATAACTTCTTTTAAGAGAAGAATTTCAAAGATCCATAGAAATTACCCAAGGTAATGTCAAAGGCCCTACCGAAGTACGTCTCAGACCATTCAAATCTAGAGAAGCTTATATCCAAGGACTAAGTCATTTTTCCCTAAAACCCTGAAACACGTGTTATCTAAAATTTTATTCTCTACAACTTTGCCTTTAGAAGCAACTTTCTACCTCTCATAGTTCTTGAGATTCGGTTCATTCTGTCCAATTATGGAAGTGGCCATATATCAGGATTGGGCCATATTTCCCCACAACCCTAAAACACGTGTTCGCTTAAATTTAATTCTCTACAACTTTGCCTTTGGAACTAGCTTTCTAACTCTCACAGTTCTGGAGAACATCATCCTGTCCAATTATGGAAGTGGCCATGGCCATATATTAGGATTGGGCCATATTTCCCCAAAATTTCCGTGCTATACTTGCTGAGATATTTGCGAAAAAGCTTCACCGACTCTCAAAAAACCATGTTTGGTTAGTTTGGTCATGTTGTTCAGGGGAAAAAAGTTTAGGCTGACGGAGAGACAGACGGACACTTTTTTTATTGCTGATTCGTCATCTCTAGACGATAATAGATCCACCCCCCCCCCCCCCTTCCACCTCGATCGCCAGGAATGAACCCGGATATTCTTGGTAGAGAGCCAGTACGTTACCACTGAGCTAATTCGTTCCTGAAAAAAAACATAACCAAAGTCCGGTATTTGTGACGCATTTTTTAATCAAATGTGAAGCTAGGCCCGGCGGCTACTCCTTCTATGGGCGAAAATGATCCACTCAACTTCCTCTGCAACATATCAACCGTTTTCTTTGAGCCGCCGCCACCGCAAAGCCGAAGCGCAGCTTCATGGGCGAAAATGAACACTACAACTTCCTCTAAAAAATGCACACAAATTTAAAAAAACTTCATTGTGTCAAAGGTTTTTTTAGCCCCCGCCAATTTTCCGCCATTTTGTCGGTCACCCCGACACACTACACACTCATTTGACATGACACTTCGCCTTAGAAATTTCCGTAGAATCCGGGCAAAATACTGTCCGGGGGATACGTTGCAAGGGGGGAAGTCAAAACTTAGCTGTATATGGTTCCGCAGTCTACGAAAAAAATATTTCTTAATTTTCTGTTCGCATATGGACTTGCGTCACGGGCACATCGCTACCGCGCTCCCATGATTTCACACTAGCCGCGGGATGTTCTCATTCATGCGAGACTATTACCGGGCGGCGGTGGAAAATATCCCCCGCATAGAGTGTAACATCGCCCGCCGCGGAATAATTGTTTTATCTAGGGCTAGGGGGAAAATAACGTCAGGAAGAAATATCCTGTCACCGAATTCTTGCATGAAGCCAAATTATTGTACAGTGTGGTGTTCCCAAGTATACAGACTTGATGAGAAAACCCTTTCACTTTATTAACACTACTTTTTATGAATACGAACTTTGCCAGTACAGCAACATGCGACTGTGATGGGATCACAGTTCAATCAATGAATCACTTGATTGACGACTGCCCGAGGAGGAAATTCGGTGGTGGAATTGAATCTCTCCACGAACTAAATGACGAAGCAACAGATTGGCTATCAAAGTTTGACTTAAATATCTGAAGTGATCTGACTATGTAATCATGACATTACACTATGTATGTAAATATTTCTTGCAAATTGTAATTTGATGTACCATACGCCCTAAATAAATGGATACGAATTTCGAAAAATGTTTTGCAAAGAAAATCAAGGATTTTTGATATTATTGAATAAGTTGACGGAGAATTTTTGTTTTTCATAATTTTTGTTTCTCGTATCGTCTCGAGTGGTTACTTCAATTTTTGAGTTTGTAGATAACAGAGGGACATGCGTATTCTCTCAAAAGGGCTATGAAAATGTCCTGCCAGTAAAACATCCTTTTAAAAAGTTTGGATAAATTTATTGTAAAAATCAATTAAATTAACCTAAGTCAAGCCACTAAATAACATTTCAGGAAGATCAAATAATAATTTAAAAAGCGGTGCGGCTGTTACCTAATCCACGCGCAGGAAGACTAGCCGTTTTACCAGTAGGATTATCACGTGCCTATGGAAAATGAATGCGAATTTCTAGATAATGTGATTTCAGTGTAAAAGAAAGCGTACCTGCGAATGAGCGACAACAATACTTAAACATTGAACCCATTCCTCTGCATTTTTACCATCTTTAGGTTTCAGAATTAGCGTTTGATCGCCAGTGAATATTTCGAAGGCTTTAGGAATGTTGCGCGCACCTCTTGATACTTTAACGGATCGTATCTGATTGACATCTATACTTTCACCACCACTCTGCAAGCGACCATAAAACATTACAGTTCGATAGATGAGTGTTATTTGAAGACATTTGCATACCGATCCTTTACACGACAAATGAGCACCAGACAATGTAAAATATCTGGTTCGCCATCTTCGAAACAGGCGCCATTTTCCTTTTTTCTCCTTGAGTTGACCTTCTATCATTGGTTGACCTGTTCCGTGCAAAAAGCCCTCAGCCTTCTCAGGATGATTGCACAAAAAACAGCCCCATTGATATTCCAGTTCGTTGGCATTCGGCAGCATACGATCGGTTCTAACAAAAAAGAATTTTTTTACTATCGCTGAAATAGCAGCAACCACATGGAAGTATTTACTTGCTGACTTCAAACACATCCAAGAATCCCGAATGTCTTAATTCGTTTACTAGAGCTTCTTGTTCTTTGACTGATGGAAAGTTACTTGTAACTAACTCGGTGAAGCTCTTATTCTCTGTTTTTATCATATTCCACATGTTTTTTAAATTACTTATTCCTGGCTCTCGTGAGCTAAGGGCACAACTGTCTTTGACCTGTTGAAGAATATCGTCGTATAGTCATATCATAGAAGGAGCCCCTTTTATGTCGCACGTTTTTGACGGTCAACTTACATAATTTCTAATTTGAAAATCCAGAAACATTAAATGGATCCAAGTCTTTGGGTTCCTTGTTCGCATTGTGAAACAAGTTTTTGAGTATAGACAGTGCGGCCCACGAATTTGACATGCAAAATGTAGTTTAACCACTTTTTTTGTTCGTCGCTCTGTAAAGAATTTTAAATTAGTTTTTTTTCCTTTCATAGTACAAGATTCATAAGATCAGCAAAATAACAATAATTCTAACAAAGAAATTTTGAAAAATTTCTAAACTGAAAGATTAGTTTCTAACAAAATTCTTTTATAATTTTGGAAGTGTTCACATGTCAACCCTGTACGGCTGAGGGAGGTGTTGCCTTAAATGTAACAGAAAAGGAAGGGAGAGTTGTTCTATTAACGAGCGTGGTATGCGAGAGATAAAACAAGTGATTTTAAATTAAAAGTTGTTCTGCGACATATTGTTTTATAGTTTTTTTTAAATTCAATTTCAGTTTAATACATTCAAATAATTCGCGCGAATATTCGCAGTACCATTGGTACCAACCTAATACGACGAAAGTTTGAAAATGTAAGCCCAAGCTTTTGTCCCTGGTATCAAGCATGAAAAGAAAATTTACATGCGACGGGACCGAAAATGAGGGCATTTTTTGAATTTTTTTTGGGATTTCGCCCCTTTGCATGTAAAGTTGTATGTGTAACCTGTTTTGGACGACTGTTTTTAGGCACTTTCGCTTGTAGACATCACTACGTTCGGTCTACAACTCGCGAAATTGCCCATCGTCTAAAATAAGTACTCCAGTTTCATATGAATAGATCCTGTATAAACCTGAATGCACTAAATGACATAATAATAAAAAAATCAACCTTACTGGACTATTGTTTCATGCAAATGATTTGTCACCATTTCTATGCACGAAAGCAGGACCACCTAAAAACCCTTGGATGTAATTAAAATTGGGGAGTTCTGCAAAAATATGAAAAGCGACGGAGGTCGGGGAATGATAGCGCAACACAGATTGGCTTCATTGGCCTTTGCTTCTCAAATCCTACAGTTGATGTTCATGTCGCGAGCTCGCGGGTAAACTATGAGGTGGACACCGCTGGTTGAAGAGTCTTCGGACCTATTACAGTAGTACCACTGGGTATTTCGCAACACCCCTTACCCGAGCTGGCCAACTGAAATCGTCAAAGAAGAAATTCTTGTGGTATGAGCAGGGGTGGACACCGCTGGTTGAATAGTACACGGACCTATATTAGGGGGTATCGTCAGGTTAGGGATAGCCCCTAGATGTATGGATGCATCACGGGGGCTGTGGCTTTGAACGCAAAAGTGCTGGATGTCTCGGTCACCACTTTGGATGAATGACTGTACTCTCATACCAGAATTCGAAAGGTAGAGCCACGGCTCGCGCTAATTGGATTGGGCGTATCCCGATTCCTCGGCCATGGGGCCGTGCGGTTGAGATTTATCAGGTAATTTTGTTAGAAATGCAAGTACTAACTGTTCGGAAAGAGCGAAATTATATGACTCGTAATCTCTTATCGAAATTTCACACACGCAGCATTTTAAAAGTTAATTAACTTTTTAAAACCAATTTACCGTTTGCGATGTACGTTTTAGCATGCGCGAGGCTATAACCTAGCAATTGTTGCCAGTGTAACCTTTTGAAACAAACAAAACAGTGAAGGAATATGAGCGACAACCTTGTATTAGCTATCAACTGTTGAATAATGAAACGGTCGTGGATACGATTAACGAAAAATCAATATCGACCCAAACAAATGCAATAGTCAAAGTAAAAACGTTTCGGACTCGGTGAATTTACAACGCGTTGCAAGATGTCAAAAGGAAACATATTTTTGGTCCTAAACTTGGGTTGTGAAATGTTGTACGTAATTGATCAGCGGCTGAAAGCACAACGAATAACCGTTGAAAAATCGGCACAGGGTAAGGCTTTATTCAACAATTCCAACTCAGTTTTCAAAATCATTTCTATCAACAGTTCTACGTGATCTAACGTGTGTATTACTTGATCCAAAGTTTTTGGCTCAATTCCTCCATCCTCATCCAGACGAACATTTACTTACACCGCATCAAATACGCTTGCTGTTAAGTGATATCGCATGTTGTTCATTGATGCGACTCGATATTAATTCAATGGACAAATTGTGGGACTTGATGGTAATGGTGTTCAAATGGCAGTTGACTATTTCATCGAAGGACCCACAAAGTTTGGTGGATATAACATTCCGGCATATGGATGGAATTGGCCGATTGATACCGGAAAGTCGAAAAACGATGCTGGTGGATTGTGGAAAACGATTGATGATCGAGTTCTGGGATGAGATACCAGATAAAGATTCGGTTGTGCAAAGTGTGGCGCAATTTTTGCAGCCATTCAACGTTAAGATATCGATTTTAATCAGATTGGGTTTTCAACGGTCGGATACTACGTTTGAGACGAACATGAATGGAGAACATTTTCAGTATTATGTGAACAATGTTGGTGAAAATATTTATGCAAAGCATAGTCATTCGATGGTAAGAGGACTAGTCGACAGGATTCAAGAAAAACCGAAGGAAAACAGCAGGGAAATCGATTCGTTGGTGGAACAACTGAATATAAGACGTAACAGCGCGTCTGAATCTGATGTAAATCACAGTGGCGGCATTTTAGACGAAGTGCGTTTTAATTTTACGAATGAAAATATTTGTGAAGTACATCAAAACGTCACCGAAGCCGCTGACAAGTCTGAGTTTGTTCGAGTAGAAAGAAATGTCGCAGCAAACTTAGAAAATATAATGGAACAATTCAGATTAGCGAGTGAAGAGCATTGTAATACGGTAACAGAAGATGTTACAGAAGAATTGTTAAAAATGTTGGATGAAAATTGAGTTCTCGAACTAAGTAAATGAATTGTTTTGTTACAGAGGACTTAACTTCTAAATGTTATACTTTGATGTATGATTGGTCGCGGGAGAAAAGTCTCAGAGTTTTTGTTAGAAACATTTTTGCAGAACAAAATTGGGGGTATTGGTCATCCTTTTGAGATCAAAGTCATGCAGAATAGTCAAATATTGTTCATTTTCGATTTTGAGTAGAAAAAATTTCAGTCTCTTGAGATATAAGGCATTATAAGTCACTTCTGAGACTCTTTCTCGGTTGGTAGGTGTCAGAATGAGTTAACTGTGGTGGTGTTAAGTGTTGGTCAAAGTAGTTCAAAATGACCTTACATGCTGGAGAACGAATTACTTAAGGCCAAGAGCGATCAATATTAGTGAAAAAAATGCACAGTTGGTAATAGTGTGCCAATTTGGGGTTTTAGAATTATGTTGGAAGTTATAGGAGCTGGAGCATTGGCCTCGTCGGTGAAGTCACAGAAGTTGAGGGCAGTTGCAATGAGTTGGGTTTTGTAAAAAGTTTTTCAATTAAGTGCCTCGGAAAAAGTTTTTACGTCATGGGCTTAAGACGAAACCTATGTTGGGGGCTTCTCGGCGCCCTACAGAATTTGTGTTGGGTGATTAAGTCCCAGGTAAGCGTGGAAGTCCAAGTTTTTTAAAAATTTGTTTTTTTAAATTTAAAGTTTTTTTTTTGAAATTTTTTTTCACAATTGT